>OVBN01000189.1:0-40000 GCA_900406565.1 Turritis glabra
AACCTAAGCAACTCATTGCTTCACATTATCTGGATAAAAAAAATCAGTCAAGATATGATAGATTGATCATATCATTGTAGCAACTGAATAAAAAAAAAGAATAAAGAAATATTATTATAAGTTATGAAAGGTAATCGAAAAGTATGCGGATAAGTGGAAGGATGAAAGAAAGAGAGCAAAAATTGAATATTAATGATATATGATTCCAATTTGGAAAGTCTATGAGGTCACTGTAAGAAAAGCAATGTAATAAAGCATCAATACAGATTCATTCATAATAATTAAATAAATCTGTTCCGAAAACAAAAAAAAATTAAGAGCCTTGAGCCAAAAAAACTGAGAAAATTGACTCAAAAACAAATTGAAAAATGAAATTCCAAATTTCATATAAGAGCTCCATTGTAGAATTCGGGCCTAATGATTAATCAAGAAGCGATGGGAACGACGGAACCCATGAATATAGAGGATTCTATTGAAAAACAAATCTGAGTAATTCATTGGACAGGATGGCGGAATAAACCAGAAACCTTATTATCTATTCTGATTTTTATTCTGAAACCTCCTGGGATAAACATCAAACTTAATATAGATATTGAAAGAGTAAATATTCGCCGGCGAAAAATTTGTTTTTTTTGAAATAAAAGTAATAAAATACGAAAAAAAATTAAAAAGATAAAAGAAAATAAGGATTTGTTAGAATATTCTAACTCTAACAAAAACGACATTCGAGATGATGATATTACGTTATTTTTAAATAAATAGAATTCATCTTGGATTCCATTTCGACAAAGACATACACAAATTTAAAAGAGATCAGATTAAATTTAATACCATGATTAATAGAATTAATCATTAACTACATCTATATCTTAATACAAGCTAGTCCTTTTATTCGCGAGGAGCTGGATGAGAAGAAACTCTCACGTTCAGTTCTGTAGTAGAGATGGAATTTCTAATTTAGAAAAAACCCATCAACTATAACCCAAAAAGAACCAGATTTCGTAAACAACATCGAGGAAGACTAAAGGGAATATCTTCTCGTGGGAATCGTATTTGTTTTGGCAGATATGCTCTTCAAACACTTGAACCCGCTTGGATCACATCTAGACAAATAGAAGCAGGGCGACGAGCAATGACACGAAATGTACGACGTGGTGGAAAAATTTGGGTACGTATATTTCCAGACAAACCAGTTACAGTAAGACCTGCGGAAACGCGTATGGGTTCTGGGAAAGGATCCCCTGAGTATTGGGTAGCTGTGGTTAAACCCGGTAAAATCCTTTATGAAATGGGTGGTGTACCCGAAAATATAGCCAGAAAAGCTATTTCAATAGCGGCATCAAAAATGCCTATAAAAACCCAATTCATTATTTCTGAATAGGAATATAGAATGAAAAAGCTAAATAACATTTAAGGATAAAAAGATTATCGGTTTTCTTTTTTTGACAAACAATATTTTTTTACTTCGTCCTTTGCATTATAAAGAAGAGATACAAAAAATGATATGATTCAACCACAAACCTATTTGAATGTAGCAGACAACAGCGGGGCTCGAGAATTGATGTGTATTCGAATAATAGGAGCTAGTAATCGCCGATATGCTCATATTGGTGACGTTATTGTTGCTGTAATCAAAGAAGCAATACCAAATACTCCTCTAGAAAGATCAGAAGTGATTAGAGCTGTAATTGTACGTACTTGTAAAGAACTCAAACGTAACAATGGGACGATAATACGATATGATGACAATGCCGCAGTTGTCATTGATCAAGAAGGAAATCCAAAAGGAACTCGAGTTTTTGGGGCGATCCCACGGGAATTGAGACAATTAAACTTTACTAAAATAGTTTCATTAGCTCCTGAAGTATTATAAGATCTAAATATCGATAGTTAGTATAGGATTAAAAAAACTGGTATTGAAATAAAATTAATTAATAGATTGTGTATCACGCATATACCCTTAATAATAAAATATTAAGAATTTAATTCATATATTAATATATAATTCGTCTATATATAAATAAAAGAAAAAGAACATGTTGATTATATCAAAATTATAGAACAATAAGGAATTTTAACTTATCATGGGGAAAGACACTATTGCTGATATAATAACCTCTATACGAAATGCTGACATGAATAGAAAAGGAACGGTTCGGATAGGATCGACTAACATCACCGAAAGCATTGTTAAAATCCTTTTACGAGAGGGTTTTATCGAAAACGTAAGGAAACATCGCGAAAGCAACCAATATTTTTTGATTTTAACCCTAAGACACAGACGAAATAAGAAAGACTCCTATAAAACTATTTTAAATTTAAAGAGAATAAGTCGACCGGGTCTACGAATCTATTCTAACTCTCAACGAATTCCACGAATTTTAGGCGGAATAGGAATTGTAATCCTTTCGACTTCTCAAGGTATAATGACAGACCGAGAAGCTCGACTAAAAAGAATCGGCGGAGAAATTTTGTGTTATATATGGTAATCCTTCTAATATAAAAATTAGATATCTGGAACTTACGATTTGTGAAAAAAGGGGGGTTGTGTAATACCACCCCTGTTCAAAAAAGTTTCGGATGTTTTACTTCGAATAAAATTAAAGTTAAAGAAAAAATGAATTAATGAAAGTTTTCTTTCTGAATCACTTCCGAACGGCATGGTTCGATTTTGTTTAGATACTAAAGATTTTTTTTTAGTTCATGCTTCTGAAAGGATTCGACATATTTTTGTATAGGTATACCTATAGGAGAAAAAAAGTAAAATTTTGAGTAAGTTCTTAGGTATAAGTAGGGGACAGCCATTTTCTAGACTCCATAACAAGGATTCAAATGAGTAAGCGGTTTTTTTAATTTCAACCATTCCTTTCACGAAGATACAATTCAAGATTCAAAAATATCAAGAAACCTTTTTTTCGTCCACCAATAAATATATTCACAGAATTAAGGAATAACAACTATGAAAATAAGGGCTTCCGTTCGTCAAATTTGTGAAAAGTGTCGACTAATCCGCAGGAGGGGACGAATTATAGTAATTTGTTCCAACCCGAGGCATAAACAAAGACAAGGATAATCTTACTAAAAGAACTAAAGTAAAGGAAAAGGCACTTCCAAAGAGCTGGCAAAAAAAAAAAAGAAGGTCTGTTTTGACATGAAATGGATATATCCATATATTTCTTGTGAAATGAAAAAATATGGCAAAACCTATATTAAGAATTGGTTCACGTAAAAATACACGTAGTGGTTCACGTAAAAATGTACGTAGAATACCAAAGGGAGTTATTCATGTTCAAGCAAGTTTCAACAATACCATTGTGACCGTTACAGATGTACGGGGTCGGGTTATTTCTTGGTCCTCCGCAGGTACTTGTGGATTCCGGGGTACAAGAAGAGGAACACCTTTTGCTGCCCAAACCGCAGCAGGAAATGCTATTCGAGCAGTAGTGGATCAAGGTATGCAACGAGCTGAAGTAAGGATAAAAGGCCCTGGACTCGGAAGAGATGCAGCATTACGAGCTATTCGTAGAAGCGGTATACTTTTAAGTTTCGTACGAGATGTAACCCCTATGCCACATAATGGTTGTAGACCACCTAAAAAAAGACGTGTATAGAACTAAATAAAGGCTGAAAGGGTTTCAAGAGAAATAAACGATTCAATGATCTGATCAAATAAAATTACTATGGTTCGAGAGAAAGTCAAAGTATCTACTCGGACACTACAGTGGAAGTGTGTTGAATCAAGAAGAGACAGTAAGCGTCTTTATTATGGACGCTTTATTCTGTCTCCACTTATGAAAGGTCAAGCCGACACAATAGGCATTGCGATGCGAAGAGCTTTACTTGGCGAAATAGAAGGAACATGCATTACACGTGCAAAATCTGAGAACATACCACATGACTATTCTAACATAGTAGGTATTCAAGAATCAGTACATGAAATTTTAATGAATTTGAAGGAGATTGTATTAAGAAGTAATCTATATGGAACGCGCAACGCGCTTATTTGTGTCCAAGGTCCTGGATATATAACTGCTCGAGACATAATTTTACCGCCCTCTGTGGAAATCATTGATAATACACAGCATATAGCTACCTTAACGGAACCAATAGATTTGTGTATTGAATTAAAAATCGAGAGGAATCGCGGATATAGTCTAAAAATGTCAAATAACTTTGAAGACAGAAGTTATCCTATCGATGCTGTATTCATGCCTGTTCAAAACGCGAATCATAGTATTCATTCTTATGGGAATGGGAATGAAAAACAAGAGATTCTTTTTCTAGAAATATGGACAAATGGAAGTTTAACTCCTAAAGAAGCACTTCATGAAGCCTCCCGGAATTTGATTAATTTATTTATTCCTTTTCTACATGTAGAAGAAGAAACGTTCTATTTAGAGAACAATCAACATCAAGTTACTTTACCCTTTTTTCCTTTTCATAATAGATTAGTTAACCTAAGAAAAAAAACAAAAGAACTAGCCTTTCAATATATTTTTATTGACCAATTAGAATTGCCTCCCAGAATCTACAATTGTCTCAAAAAGTCCAATATACATACATTATTGGACCTTTTGAATAACAGTCAAGAAGACCTTATAAAAATTGAACATTTTCACGTAGAAGATGTAAAAAAGATATTAGACATTCTAGAAAAAAATAGAAAAAGCATTTCAAAAAAAATTTACTAAAAAGTCAATTTGAAATTGAAATGGATTTTAAACCTTCAACGTAATTTCGATTTTCCAGTCGAACCCTTTTTAATTAATTTAATTAATTAGATATGTATCTAGGGAGAATTCATTTGGAAATGACTACTCCCTAGATACCCACGTCTTTTATTTTACAATTGAATAAATTTAATTAAAAAAGACCTAAAGTTAGAGATTTATCAATCGGTAATGTTGCTCCAATACCTAACCACAGGGCCGCCACGGTGCCAATCAAAAAGACGGTTGTCGCTACTGGACGA
Source organism: Turritis glabra (assembly GCA_900406565.1). Taxonomy (NCBI): domain Eukaryota; kingdom Viridiplantae; phylum Streptophyta; class Magnoliopsida; order Brassicales; family Brassicaceae; genus Turritis; species Turritis glabra. Next base: position 4,973 of record OVBN01000189.1, read on the forward strand.
CGAAATGGATTTTGAAACTTATTAACATTTTCCAAAAAGGGTACGGTTAATAATCCCGCTGGTACTGAAACCATTAAAAGAACACCCAATAATTTGTTAGGCACTGTACGAAGTATTTGAAATACAGGAAAGAAATACCATTCAGGTAATATTTCCAAAGGAGTTGCAAAAGGATCCGCAGGTTCACCAATCATTGATGGTTCTAAAACCGCTAAGCCTACGTTACAGGCAATGGTACCAAGAATGACTACTGGAAAAATATATAAAAGGTCGTTGGGCCATGCGGGTTCCCCGTAATAATTGTGACCCATACCTTTAGCTAATTTAGCTCGTAATACAGGATCATTCAAATCTGGTTTTTTTGTTATTGGGATAGGTGAATTTTTATGGATCCATCCCCCGAGGGAACCGGACATGATAATTTTTCATCATCCGGCTCGAGCAAGAATTAACCAAACTAAATGAATACATACAAAAAATCGATATGTTATCCACAAGTATTTAATATGTAAAAAAATAATTATCCGATTCCAAAGTTATTGCAACTAAAGATTGCCAGAAATTCAATTCTTACAGGTAAATGCTCAACACCCACGTAAGCTTAAAAAGTTTATCATGATTAAGTGCTTTCTGGGTCGTCTCATACCTTATCAATTCGTCCTTAATCTCAAAAATTATATCGAGATTTTTAAAATACAAAGGATTTACTTGTTACTAATGGAGTCTACCCTCTACTCTTCATTAGATCCTGTATTCACTCCGATAGTATCATAAATCGAGTCGATGCAGAGAAAATGAATGCATTTACATACTATTAATTATAATTATTTTCCTTTTTTTTTTTAGTCCAAAATAACTAAAAACATAATCAGGATTATGTTCCATCCCTTAATCTACTGGATTTTACGGAGCCCACTCATCCACGACACCGTCGGGTATGATCATAGAAAAGATTCTCTTCAAGTGAACCAGCCTATCCCCTGTATGGGGCTTACACAGTGGTTGGAACAAAGACACATTTGGTTGTGAATTCCAATGTAGCAGAGAAAGTCATATTTCTGCACGGCCCGATCAATAGTTCAAGTCACACACTCCCATAATCCATTATCTCTTCATAGAATTCCCTTCAACTTTTTATGTCAAAAAAATAATAAAATATTGTGGAGTTGAAGGGAAATATCCAAATACATGTCTTATTTTTTTAATAATCCATATTTATAGCAATAAAATACTATCGTTCCTTCACCAAGTAAAAAGTAAGTACAAATATCTAGAATCTATATTATTTATAAGGGACCAGAAATACCTTGCTTACGTATCATTAGGAAATGCATTAACATAAAGACGGCCGTAAGAAGAGGTAATACAAAAGTGTGTAAACTATAAAAACGAGTCAAAGTGGATTGTCCAACACTAGCACTTCCGCGTAATAATTCTACAAGAGGTGATCCTATTACCGGAATAGCGTCAGGTACACCTGTTACAATTTTGACTGCCCAATAACCAATTTGATCCCAAGGTAAAGAATAACCTGTTACACCAAAAGATGCGGTCAATACACCCAGAACCACACCAGTAACCCAAGTTAATTCGCGAGGTTTTTTAAAACCACCGGTGAGGTATACACGAAATACGTGCAGGATCATCATTAGGACCATCATACTTGCCGACCATCGATGAACTGATCGGATTAACCAACCAAAGTTAGCTTCAGTCATTATATATTGAACAGAAGCAAAAGCTTCAGTAACGGTTGGACGGTAATAAAAAGTCATAGCAAATCCCGTAGCTACTTGTACTAAAAAACAAGTAAGGGTAATTCCGCCTAGACAATAAAATATGTTGACATGCGGAGGAACATATTTACTAGTTATATCATCTGCAATCGCCTGAATCTCAAGACGTTCTTCGAACCAATCATAAACTTTATTGAGATAGGTAAACCAAGGTTACTCCCCCTCCAAGAACTGTATATGAGAATTTCATCTCGTACAGCTCAAACAAAAAAAGACCCAAATACTGATTGAAACAGATATGGAATAGAAAGTTTTAAACTTGTCTCTCATTCAATATTATTTAAAGATATGAAAGAGTCAAAATGCGAAAGCTCTTCGTTGTGGTTAAATGCCAAAAAATCAAGTAAGCTCATTCGTCTTTATGTTGTGTTGATCGTTACAGGCCTCTTGAATCTTCTAGATTACCTATCTTTATTGTCTTTTTTATTTGGTATTTGTATGGAACGGGGATAGGGGATTTCTTCTTGTTTTCTTTATTATTGATAGGAATTCTCTTGTTAAGACCCTACTTAACTAATCAATTGAAACCTCAGATTCATACGAGAACCACGATAATTCAATGAAACCTTCAAAGTCCAAAGTTCACTGAGTGAGAACCATTGGATCATCACTTATTCAATCAAAAAAATAGCTATAATGACTAAAAACATAAAATACAAAGAAGCGTTTGTCCTTTGATCCAAATAAGAGTTTAAAAGCAGAAAAATTTTTTGATTTATTAAAGTTTATAAGATAGAACGGAAAGAAGTCCGGCTACGAGGTCTGAGTATTAAGTATGAATCATAGTTCGAATACTTTGTGATCTATTTGATCTATTTCGTGCTCCAGATACTCGAATGAATATCCGACGAAGTAAAACCATCTTGATAAAGATGACAGACCCCATTCTCTGTACTATCCATAGGGTCAATTCTAACAAGTCACACACTCATATTCCGGAAATATACAATGCAGAAAAAAATTTCGCGGTCGAACTACCAAAGGAGAATAGGCTTAAATTTTTAGACCTACATTTTTTGTATCGAGCTAAAAGCTAGAACTTCAAGATTCTTCTCAGTCTAATTCATTGAAATTCCATCCAGTAGAACAGAAGAATTATAAATCTCCAAAATAATAGATAGGAATACCGCAAATAGAGCCATTGCAACACCCATCAAAGGGGTCGTTCCCCATCCAGGAGCTACTTTACCATATTCGGAATTCAATGGTTTCAATAACTTCCCTACAGTAGTGCTTCTTGGACCAGATCTAGAACTATCCTCAACAGTTTGTGTAGCCATAAATCTTATTTTGTATTCATTACGATCTGTTGACTTTGTATACCATTCCGTTGTAAATAAATGATCTTAGCATAGATCCAGTGTGGTCTTTCAATTCTATAATAATGGAAACAGCAACCCTAGTCGCCATCTTTATATCTGGGTTACTTGTAAGTTTTACTGGGTATGCTCTATATACTGCATTTGGGCAACCCTCTCAACAACTAAGAGATCCATTCGAGGAACACGGGGACTAGTTGACGTAATCAGCCTCCAAATATTTGGAGGCTGATTACGTCAATGAAGATAATGAAAAATTATTTCATTTTTTAGTTGAAATTTTAGGTGGTTCCCGAAAAAAAATAGCGAAAAAAATTATCCCTAAAGTGGATACTAAGAGAAATGTATAAACCAATGCTTCCATAAATTTGATCGTGGTTTACAATTTTAGCTTTCATACCTGTTTTGTTTACTTGGGAGTATCCCTCTGGATAAAGAAAGAAAAAGAGTCAAAGAAACAGCAGCGATTTAAATCAAGATTCCTACAGTACCCTACCTAATTAAATAAAATCGCAAACAGAAACTAGAAAAAAAAAAGCAATGTTGCATCAGACTGCTTGTCGTTTTGTAGTTGGATCTCCAAGTTTTTGGAATGCCCCAAATTCCACTTGAGCATCCAAATCTGGATCAATACCAGCAAAAACATCTCTGAAGAGGGTTCTAGCACCATGCCAAATGTGTCCAAAGAAGAAAAGTAGAGCAAACGAAGCATGTCCAAACGTAAACCAACCTCTTGGGCTGCTACGAAAAACACCATCGGATTTCAAAGTCGCACGATCTAATTCAAAAATCTCACCCAATTGAGCCCGTCTAGCATATTTTTTCACTGTTGCGGGATCACTATAACTCACTCCATTGAGTTCACCACCATAAAACTCAACAGTTACACCTACTTGTTCGACACTATATTTTGATTCTGCCCTTCTAAACGGGACGTCGGCTCTAACAATTCCGTCTCCGTCTACCAGAACAACCGGAAATGTTTCAAAAAAAGTAGGCATACGGCGTACAAAAAGTTCACGCCCTTCTTTATTTCTAAAGACAGGGTGTCCTAACCATCCAACAGCTATTCCATCCCCATTGTCCATTGAACCCGCTCGGAATAACCCCCCTTTTGCTGGATTATTACCAATATAATCATAAAAAGCTAATTTTTCAGGAATTTTAGCCCAAGCTTCTGATAAACTTTGATTTTCAGCCAGTCCAGCACTAACTCTTCGATATATTTCTTGTTGAAAGTATCCCTGATCCCATTGATAACGAGTAGGACCAAATAATTCGATGGGAGTAGTTGCAGAACCATACCACATAGTTCCAGCAACAACAAAAGCTGCAAAAAAGACAGCAGCAATACTACTGGAAAGGACGGTTTCAATATTGCCCATACGTAATCCTTTGTATAGGCGTTGAGGCGGACGAACACTAAGATGGAAAAGGCCCGCTAATATACCCAACGTCCCTGCTGCAATATGATGAGAGGCTATTCCTCCCGGAACAAAAGGGTCAAAACCCTCCACGCCCCACGCCGGGTTTACGGGTTGGACCTTTCCGGTTAGTCCATAAGGGTCGGATACCCATATTCCAGGACCATATAATCCTGTTACATGAAATGCGCCAAAACCGAAGCAAGCCACTCCTGAAAGAAATAAATGAATTCCAAAAATCTTGGGCAAATCCAAAGAAGGTTTTCCTGTACGTTCATCACAAAAAATTTCTAGATCCCAATATACCCAATGCCAAATAGCTGCCAAGAAGCACAAGCCAGAAAACACGATATGTGCTCCGGCTACCCCTTCGTAACTCCAAAGACCCGGATTCGTTATAGTCCCTCCTGTAATATTCCAACCGCCCCACGAATTGGTTATTCCTAAACGAGTCATGAAAGGTATAACGAACATACCTTGTCTCCACATTGGATCAAGAACGGGGTCGGAGGGATCAAAAACTGCTAATTCATACAGAGCCATCGAACCGGCCCAACCAGCAACCAGAGCAGTATGCATTATATGAACAGAAAGTAAACGACCGGGATCATTCAATACAACAGTATGAACACGATACCAAGGCAAACCCATGGAAATACCCCTTTATCAACGAAAAATAGACACTATGTAACTTTATTGCATTGGAAAAAACTATGCTACGTACCCCCCCTTTTCAGGTAATTATTTCGGAGAAAGGATTAATATTTGTTCTATTCTGTTAGTAATAATGGAACAATTCAATTCATAGAAAAAAAGGGAAGCGGATCTATTCTATATCCGATAAGTACCAATACGCAATGGGGGTGAATCCTATTTTATATGAACCAAGATAGCTATTGTTGTTGATCATTCAGAAGCCCGTTCGTAAAAAATTTCTTTTAGTTTTATTCATTCTCTCTTACTTTACTTTTATTTTATATTTTATTTTAGCTTATTCAACTTATGTATTAAATATCATTAATTTAAATATGATTAGGAAAAAAGGATAATAGTATTAAAAACCGAAACCCCAATCTTACGTTTCCACATCAAAGTGAAATAGAGAACTTCATTCTCTTTTTTTTTCATTTCATGCCTATTGGCGTTCCAAAAGTACCTTTTCGAAGTCCTGGAGAAGGAGATACATCTTGGGTTGACATATAGTGCGACTTGTCAGATATATTGGGCTATATGGGATTTCCCCATTTTCTCCCTCGATCGAGATATCCTCTGTTTCGCTCAAAAAGATTGATTGAATTATCAAAAATTTGTAACGCGAAGCGCAAAAAATAAAGTGGAATTAAATGCAGGGAGTATTTAGATTGATATTAGATTATCAAAAATTTTTTATGGTTTACGTGATCGGACTAATAAAATGAAGTATCCAGGCTCCGTTTAGCAAAAACCCAATTGATAATTAATATATAATATTTTTATAATTACTACTTATATGATATGCAAAATTATGATACAAATTCTATAAAAAAAATTGAAACAGGGTGATCTAAAACTGTTGCTCAAATCAAATAATATAATTCAAAATTTGTTGACTATTTGACAGAAGACATGTGAAAGAAATGAATTGAAAAAAAAAGAAGGAGTAGTAAAAAAAGACGCGGTATTTGGTTCATTTGTCCTATATGTGCAAATAAAAATCGGGCAAATTTTTCCTTTTACTCGGGGTAGAGCATAAACCTAAAAAAAGGAATAAAAAAAGGAAGAAGCCCGTTCAGGAACAAGAAAAAACCATCGCCATTTCAACTGAATCTCGATGAAAAAAAAATATCAATGAATCAAATGAGTCTGACAGGCTTAATCAATCGTTTTATTAGAGGATTATAATATCTAATAAAAGGCACCAAAACTGAATTTTTCTTTTACTTTTGGGAGCAAGCCCTTCCGTTATAAGTTACAAAGAAAAACCTTCTATGAAAAAAGGGGAGGTTGGAATCGACACATTGATTTTTTCACAATTTTTGTTGAACCGTATGCACCAAAAGGTGCCTGTACGGCTCCTAAGGAATAAAATTTTATCCTAATCAACCGACTTTATCGAGAAAGATTATTTTTTTTAGGCCAAGAGGTTGATACCGAAATCTCGAATCAACTTATTAGTCTTATGATATATCTCAGTATAGAAAAGGATACCAAAGATCTTTATTTGTTTATAAACTCTCCTGGTGGATGGGTAATATCTGGAATGGCTATTTATGATACTATGCAATTTGTGCGACCCGATGTACAGACAATATGCATGGGATTGGCCGCTTCAATAGCATCCTTTATCCTGGTCGGAGGAGCAATTACCAAACGTATAGCATTCCCTCACGCTTGGCGCCAATGAGTTTTTTTATTTTCGAGAAAAAAATACTATGCCTTCGCCATCGGAAATATGAATTAGTTAAGTAATAATAGCATGGCACTTCGAATTCAATATGAAATTTTTTAGATTAAAAAAAATTAGATTATATATTGAAAGAGTAGTATGAGATAAGGAAGAGGTATTTCAAATGATATCTTACCTATTCGGGCACATTTCAGCGTCACAAACTTTGTTTTCACACCGGAAGCGTATTTACAAAATTTATAAAAAAAAAAAAGACACTTTGGGATTGCTGAATCATAGACGAATCAAAAAAATGATATATAAAGCAACGGAACCATCATAGTATTTTTTTAACTCCTACAAAAAAAGAAGGATGGTAATTGGATGATTTCTGGATCTGCGTATAATACAACCTATATTTTTTTTCTTTCGCCAAAAGGAAAGGTCAATAAAGTCAATTCCATTGTGGAGCCGTATGCAATGCATAAAAAAAGCCTGTACGGTTATTCAATTTTCTCTTTTTTTTTTTTTTTTGTTTATCCCGCCTCATTTTGCGAAATAGAAGAACCTTTTCTATTATATCATCAGGGTAATGATCCATCAACCCGCTAGTTCGTTTTATGAGGCACAAACGGGAGAATTTATCTTGGAAGCGGAAGAATTACTAAAACTTCGCGAAACCATCACAAGGGTTTATGTACAAAGAACGGGCAAACCTATATGGGTTGTATCCGAAGACATGGAAAGGGATGTTTTTATGTCAGCAACAGAAGCCCAAGCTCATGGAATTGTTGATCTTGTAGCGGTTCAATAAAAAATAGGAGTGATTTCATGCAAATCTACACTTTCTAATTTTATATCTTTTTAGATTAAAGGTTTAGTTTCATATTCTCTTCAATATAAAAAAAATATTGAAGAGAATCTTGAAGAGAAGTAATTCAGAATTAGCCGGTTAGAACTAATCTAAACCAGCCCATTATTTATATGATTCCGTATGCCAACCATTAAACAACTTATTAGAAATACAAGACAGCCAATCCGAAACGTCACGAAATCCCCAGCGCTTCGGGGATGCCCTCAGCGACGAGGAACATGTACTCGGGTGTATGTGCGACTCGTTTAGATCATAGACTGAGACATAAAAAGGAAATTCTTTTTGAAATATCAAGGATCAGTACCTGTGAATAAAATAGAATGGAGGAACTCGATTCATTATTTAAAAAATATAGATCGTTCATATATTCTATTGTGTCTGAAACTTATGGTTTACATTGGTGCAAATCCAATCAACTCCATTTTTTAGAAAACCCCCAATGATAACAAATGATTATCCATTAAGCGGGGGAAATTCCATTTTTTAGAAAAAAGATTCCACTCTTGAAAGAAAAGAACGGACTAACAGGGTAAATGACCAAATCAATTTTAAAAATGAAATACCGTTACTGTATAAAGGGGATCTCATTGTGAAAGACCTATTACTGGAATGTTCATGGGGTAGAGCCAAAGAATGTGAATTGTACAAGTTACCAATAGTATTGATTAATTAAAAGAAGGAGCTCCGGTGTATAGAGAGGACCTCACCGTTTTAGAAGTAACCATAGAAACGATGGAACCCACTATATTATCCAATTCTATTTACTACTTTTTGTAGTTATTCTATTTTTTTATATCAAGGGAATTTATCCTTTCAAAGCAAAGGAAAATACCTAGCAAAAAATAGTGGTGGGGAAGGTTAGAGTAGCAAAAGCCATTGGAATTTTTTTTATACATTGGAATAATTCGTTTGGTTATTAATAGACTAGTAAAGGGGAAAAGAATAACTAAAAAAGAATTAGTTATTCATCAAAGTTTGATTTATTCAATGACTAGAATTAAACGCGGATATATAGCTCGGAGGCGTAGAACAAAACTTCGTTTATTTGCATCAAGCTTTCGAGGGGCTCATTCACGACTTACACGAACTATGACTCAACAGAGAATAAGAGCTTTAGTTTCGGCTCATCGGGATAGGGGTAAAAGAAAAAGAGATTTTCGCCGTTTATGGATCACTCGAATAAATGCCGTAATTCACGAAATGGGGGTATTCTATAGTTATAACCAATTCATACACAATCTGTACAAGAAGCAACTACTTCTTAATCGGAAAATACTTGCACAAATAGCTCTATTAAATAGGAGTTGTCTTTATACAATTTCGAATGACATAAAAAAATAAGGGGATTGGAAGAAATCCACGAAAATAGTTGAAATAGAGTTCTATGGAGTTCTAAGGAGAACGAGCTCGGGGAAGGTAGAGTAGAAATTAGTATTATAGTCGTCAAAACAAAACGAGAGTGTATAGTCGCTAAAAAACGAGTTATTCTTTTTCTTTTCGACGATTCTTTTCTTTTTTTTTTTATGATAGACACAGACGTAACAATCAAATTTTGATTCTTGATTGGATTTTTCGAACAAAACATTAATCTCTTTTTTTATTCCTTCAGATTGGAATTGTTATTCAATTGAAGAATAAGTCTATTTTTTTCTGGTTCTAAGGCTAGTAGTTCTAGGGGTCGACTCGCTTCTTTCAAATTGTTTCTGATTATTAAGAAAAGGTAACAAAGATAAAATACGAGCTTGTTTTATAGCAATAGTGATTAATCGTTGTTGTTTTAAAGTCACTCTATTCACCCGTCTAGATAATATTTTTCCTTGTTCACTAATAAATCGACTAATTAAACTCATGTTTCTATAATCAATTCGATCCCCCGATTGGATCGGGGGCAAACGCCTACGAAAAGATCGCTTGGATTTAGTAAAAAGTCGCTTAGATTTATTCATAATTTTTTATTCCTTATCTCTAAAATCCTATTTTGATCGGATCAAAATAAAAACGATTTCTATTTCTATATAGAATCGAGTTTCTATTTCTATTTCTATATAGAATTAAGAATATAGGATTAGATTTCTTTCTATTGATTTGTTTATATATATATATATATATATGTATGTAATAATATATAGATACTAGCATTATTCCTGTTCTTAAAATAAAAGTTGACATACAAGCACTCAATTTGATCTATTTCTTTATTTCCCCGTGAATTGTATGTTTATAACAATAGGGACAGAATTTTCTCAATTCCAATCGACTAGGGGTGTTATGCCGATTCTTTTGAGTAATATATCTGGAAATTCCCGCTGATTCTTTCTTAATATCATTTCGAACACAACTGGTACATTCCAAAATAATTGTTACTCGAACATCTTTACCCTTGGCCATGAAACCTCCTTTGGATTTATGATTCACCTCAATCTTCTATTTTAATTTTAGGATCCAGAAAGAACAAGAACCAAAAAAATAGAAGCTGTTAACTAAAAAAAATTCTAAAATATTTCGTTGCAATGAATATTTTATTAATTTGTAATTAAATAAAAATAAAATAATAAGTAATACAATGATTTTGTGAAAACTATATTTCAAATCTTTGTACAGTATTTTTTTTAAGTATCTCATAGGATACTCTTTTCCTAGCAACACTTTTTTTCGTTCTATTACTAATTTAATTGGATCCTGAACCCTCATTTTTATGACCTTTCCCCCCCCCACTTTTTCTAATTTATTCTAAAAAACTAATTAGAAAAGGCGGGGGGGGATTAGTCCCCGATCGTTGATTGTATCTCTAAATTTTTCACCCCTTTCTGATGTTAATAACTAGAATGAAAAAAAGGGAAATGTTAATGCATCTGGAAATAAACGATTAATCTCTATTAATAAACCTGCTAACGAACCGAACCATAGAGTACTTAGTACCGGTGCTACGGAAAGATATGTTTTTAGATCTCGCATTTGAAATCCTCCTTCTTTCTTCTTTATTGTATTACATTATATATAGTAATATATATAACTACAGATGTACATGTAATTAAGAAGTTCTTGTATTTGTATACGTAACTTCCGCCCCCCCCCCCGCTTTCAAAATTAGAATTTAAATATTGTCTACTAGAACGATCTTATAGATTCCATTTGAAAACGTAAACGCCTATTTATGTAAAATTGAAATTGAGAGAATTATTGTAAAAAAAGTAAATTTTTGAATTATATCTTTGTTATCTGATATGAGAAAAAAAGAAGAAATGAATTTGATATACCAATAAAAAAGAAGAAGGATGTGGAAAACAAGACAGGAATTCTCTACAATCACACTGTAAACCAATTGAAAGGGATGTAGCGCAGCTTGGTAGCGCGTTTGTTTTGGGTACAAAATGTCACGGGTTCAAATCCTGTCATCCCTACCTATTACTGCTCAGAAGAGCAGTAACGAGGTATCTATTTTGATCAAATTTTTTTAATAAAATCGGACATACATATAATTCTGAAATTTATGATATACTATGTATGATATAGTATATACGTACAAAATCGAGTCGGGTTAAAGAATGCCCTCTTTCTAGCCTTTTCGTTTTTTAGAAAAAAAACAAGAAAAACGCTCTTAGTTCAGTTCGGTAGAACGTGGGTCTCCAAAACCCAATGTCGTAGGTTCAAATCCTACAGAGCGTGATTTCACTCTTGTTTATTAGATTGTGTAAAAATTCCACTGTTCGCAAATTACTGAGCAGCAATCTGAATTAGACCTCCCGCATATGAAAGCAAGAAGGAGGTCAGTAAAAAAAACGCGATGTTAATTAATTAAAAGTCCAACTGATCACCACGTCTGTATTGTAAATAAGCAGTTACGAATAATCCAGCCAAAGTAATAGGAATTAGACCTAAGACGATTCCAAATAAAAAAACTTCAATCATTTCAATTTTCTTTTGTTTTGTTTTCATTTTTGAAAGGGAGAAAAGAGAGGTACTATCTATTCCTAGCTCTTAATCTGTATTGCCGATGAATCTCAATGACCAAAATTGGGTAATTAACACGGTAAGGAACTATCGAACATATGAAATACCACCGAAATCCTTTTTTCTAAAAAAATCTGCATTCAATTAATTTCAAATAAGTCGTATTTTGCTTAGACCAATAAATAGAACTGAGGTTATAGTTAAAGCTGCTAGTAGAAAACCGAAATAACTAGTTATAGTAGGCATGAAGGGACTCAATAAAATATGTTTTTTTATACATATGTTTCTAAAGTACTTCCCTAAGTTTCAATTGAAAAATTTTTTTTAAGAAATAGAGAAAGATAACTAGATTTTTAAAACTTGTAATTAGCAATTTCTATTATCGTTTCCTTTCGAGGTTTTAGGTTTTTTTCTTTCGAGATTATATAGAAAATAGAGTGAAAAACCATCACCTTTGTAGTTAGTTAAAGAAAGAAAAAAACCTTTGAATTGTGAATTGAATACAACAAAACAATGCACGCATTACAAATATTTAGTATTTTTTTATTATTTTTATTATAATTTGTTGTTCTTTTTAATTGATCCAATCCAAAACTATTCTTCTTTTTCTTGTTACTGCAAATTCATTCCTTAAAATGAAACAAAAAGTAAAAGGGGGGGGATCACATTATCATTACAAAAAAATCTATTCTACAATTATGCATATGCAATGAAAATGAAATTTATGAATTTTTAATTCAATTAACTTGGGACAATATGAAAATTTCCTTCATTAATTATTAGAATTAGAAACCAACCTCTTGGATTTTCATTTTATCTAATCTTTAGTTTATTTTCTAGTCCAAAACGAATAAAGGATCAAAGCCCCTATAGATTACAGTAATTTGAAGAAGTGGGACACGGTTATACATCGCCAAGCAAGAAAAAAAGAAATTATCTAAGACCCCTTTTCTATACTAATTCAAATTGCGTTGCTGTGTCAGAAGAAGGATAGCTATACTGATTCGGTAGACTCTAAAAATACCCTTGGTACTTTATTGACGATCTCACAAAGATGTGATCTCAGTGAATTTTAATTTACTGATTCATCTTTTACAGAATCGATTCCCTACGAGAATATCTGGAGTTCAGTATGTCTGGAAGCACAGGAGAACGTTCTTTTGCTGATATTATTACCAGTATTCGATACTGGGTCATTCATAGCATTACTATACCCTCCCTATTCATTGCGGGCTGGTTATTCGTCAGCACCGGTTTAGCTTACGATGTGTTCGGGAGCCCTCGTCCAAACGAGTATTTTACAGAGAGCCGACAAGGCATTCCATTAATAACAGGCCGTTTTGATCCTTTGGAACAACTCGACGAATTTAGTAGATCTTTTTAGGAGGACCCAATGACTATAGATAGGACCTATCCAATTTTTACAGTGCGCTGGTTGGCTGTTCATGGACTAGCTGTACCTACCGTTTCTTTTTTGGGGTCAATATCAGCAATGCAGTTCATCCAACGATAAACCTAATTCAATTATAGAGCTATGACACAATCAAATCCGAACGAACAAAGTGTTGAATTAAATCGTACCAGTCTCTATTGGGGGTTATTACTCATTTTTGTACTTGCTGTTTTATTTTCGAATTATTTCTTCAATTAAGAAAAGAGCGTAGAATAATAAAATAAAAAAGAAAGAGTAGTAATTTTCTTATCCCATTCGGATGGATTATATATAATAATTATCTCTGACTGTTTATGTTTCTAGCATGACCACTCGATGAAATGTGGAGGGAAGCGGGATAAATGGCTGATACTACTGGAAGGATTCCTCTTTGGGTAATAGGTACTGTAGCTGGTATTCTTGTGATCGGTTTAATAGGTATTTTCTTTTATGGTTCATATTCAGGATTAGGTTCATCCCTGTAGAAATTGGATGAGCTGAGTTATAGACGTAAAAACATAAGAACTCAACGGGGCCCAACTCTTCCTTCTTTGTCTGATTCGAGGGGGTCCCGTTGAACTGCTAATAATCAGAACAAATTTTTATCGTGTTTTTGAAAAATGAACTTAATTAGATTAGTAGATTACGAACATATAGTATTTTTAAACCTTTCAAAGATAGAAAGGGGATTCACTTAATTCCCTTTTCCTGCTTCCCCGGCTGACACAATATTTTTTATCATTAGATCTATCATTAAAATTTGGTCTATACTATATAGAAATAGAATAGAAATAGAAGTTTTTTCTGATTTTATTTATTTATTTAGTATTTCATCAAAATTGAAATAAAAAAAAAAAGAAAACTACAAAAAGTAACTACTATTATATTATTAATTAATAATTATATATAATATTAATTAATATTAATATATTAAAACGTTATATATATAGAAACAGTAATATATATGTAAACTAAGAATAGGAATTTTTAACGAATTGAATCAAGAAGGACAAGATCGACACAAGAAAAGGAATTTTAGACATCCTTTTCTTGTGTCGAAGACTAGCAAGACAAAAAATACTCCCTATAGTCCCTAAAACTTGTTGTTTCGCCGATTTATGGTTCCCTTTTTTTCGGCGCGTGCGTTCCTTATCTTATTTTAGTATCTAGTCAAATTTTTCCATTCGAATAGAAAAAAAACTCTTGATTATTGATACATTCTATCAATTTCAATTGGTCAATAACGACAGAGTTACATCACACCCCTTCTCATTTTTCAAATTTTTATAGAAAAATAAATAAAGGGGGGGTAAAGTGAATTCTTCTCAATATACATACTAGTATTAGGACTATGATACAAGTAATTCCTGACATCTAGTCGAAAAGGAATAGCAAATCAAAATAGAGGCAAAAGGCTTTTCATAATTTTTTTGTTCTTTTTTACGAATTTGATAAAGCTAAATAGACAGATCTAAAAATTCATTTCGGATAATTGAACCTTCTCAAACTGTTTCTTTTTAAGAACCAAAAAGATTTGTGCCAAAACAACCGATCCTAAGAAGAACAAAAGGCCTTGGACACGTAATGGATCTTGAAGTACTATTTCCGCATCCCCCTGACCAAATCCACCCACATTAGGATTACTCGTTAATGGTTGATCGAGTTTAATGGATTCGCCCTCTGAAACAAGAAGTTCTAGGCCTCGAGGGATAATATCAATCACTTCGCGTCCGTTCGATGCATCCACTATGGTTATTTCGTATCCCCCTTTTTCTTTTCGTAAAATTTTGCTTATTATCCCTCCTGCCGTAGCATTATAAACAGTATTGTTACTTTTGCTACCATCAGGATAAATCTGACCCCTTCCCCTGTTTCCACCTACGTATATAGGATATTTTAAGAAGTGAACATCTTTATTAGTAGCAGGGTCTGGAGCAAGAATAGGAAAGGTTATTTCACTATATTTTTGACCAGGAACAGGACCTATCACAAGAATATTTTTTTTATTGGGGCGATAATTCTGAAAAGACAGATTTCCTATCTTTTCTTTCATCTCGGGTGAAATACGATCGGGGGGGGCTAATTCAAACCCCTCCGGTAAAATAAGAACAGCTCCCACATTCAAAGCTCCTTTTTTACCATTAGCTAGAACTTGTTTTAGTTGCATATCATAAGGAATTTTAACAACTGCTTCAAATACAGTATCAGGAAGTACCGTTTGTGGAACCTCAATATCCACGGGCTTATTAGCTAAATGGCAATTGGCACATACAATACGCCCAGTTGCCTCTCGTGGATTTTCATAATTCTGCTGGGCAAAAATCGGATATGCACTTGAAATGGATGCCCAAGTTATTATATATATCATGAGTGAGACAGATATGGAGCGAGTAATCTCTTCCCTTATCCAAGAAAAGGTATTTCTAGTTTGCATGGTCCAATCATTTATCCCGAAAATTTCTACAATAAAGTTAGCTAGGTCGATAATATACTTCCCTAGCCACAATTCTGCTATTTACATTTACTGAAAAAAATCAAATTTTTTTTGTTGAAATATACAAGGAATCCCTCATGGGTAAAAAGAGTAAAGTAAATATGACTTTGATTTGGTTATGATGTATAAGGTACGAAAGATTTAAATTGGTGAATCTTTTTTTAGTCGTTTATTGCATGATAAATCACTACAAGTGACGGAGATACACGATTTAAATAACGAAAAATCCAATATTTAAAAATTGTATCAAGAATGACTGGAAAGGTAGAAACTAGACCAGATAAAATTTGCTCATAATGAGCAAACCCAAAATCTTTGTAAATATAACCAATCATTAGTTCCCAACCGTGAGGCGAATGGAAGCCGATACATAAATCAGTTAATAAAAGAATCGAAAAAGCTTTAATTGTATCACTTAAATTATATAGGAATTCTTGAACCCAAGAATTCAGAATAAAAAGCTTTTCCTTACCCCAAAAGGAATAACCACTTAGAATAACGAAAGATATTAGATTTGTCGAGAAGTGCAAGATTGTATGGATACGATACTCATTGTGTATCTTGATGAATTGGATCGTTTCTTTGTGGATTCCTAGACGAAATTGTTGTAAATCGGTTTCTGGGTATTCCTTTATCATTTCATCGAGCAGGAATAGTTCCTCTAATTGTATGAATTTTTCTAGAACACTTTTTTCTTGAATATCATTCAAAAAAGTTTCGCATTGTCTAGTATTCCACCAATTAGTAATCCAAGTTTTCAAACTTTTATTACAACAGAGAGAGATCAACCAGGGCAAAAAGACTATAGATGTAAAATAAAAAAAAGGAATGAATGCTTTCTTTTTTGCCATTTTGAATCTGTGAATTGTTAATGAACCTACCTCATTTGTTGATTCTATTAGATCTAATATTTCTATCGAGCATGAGTTTCTATTCTAATTCGAATAGAATATAGTGAGCCTATGAATCGATTTTCTCTTTTGCTGTTGATTCAATACTGAGTCTTTGCTTTGCATCTAGAAAGAATACAGAAATAGACTCAGAATACACTTCCAACTTGAATCAAGAAAAAATAGGGTTTCCAGGATGTTATTCCCCCTTTTTTCGATCAATACAAATTTCGAGACGAAACGAAGAAACTCCTTTTCTTTTCTATCATCTTTTCTATCAAATATATCAAAAAAAACGAGCATAAAAGAATAGATCAATATTCAATTGAAAAAAAAAAGAAATAAATTCTTTCGTTTTTTCTTCCTCCTGCCAAAGCATTTAGTCTTTTAAAATTAATTCATTTCAAAATACTTCAATTGGTACACGCAAGAAGTAAGCCAATTCAGCAGCTTTTTGCTCAATTTCTCGTGTAGTAAAATTCTCATCAGTACGAATTAAAGGAATAGCCCCTTGACCTCGAATTTCCATATAAAGGACACGCCGAGCAGAAACACCCTCTTTAACTTCTATTCTGATGGACTGAATATCTTTCATAAAGAATCGTAAAAAGATGCGACGACTTTTTCCAGGAAATCCCCAACGAAAAATACGCACTATTCCTTCTTTTCGGTCGAAAAGATCATAACCACTACCCACATTCCACAAAATAGTGCACCACAAATAGCAACTAATAAAGAGACCTGCGATCCCATAGAAAGACATCACAATCCCTTGTGGAAAAAAAATGATTTGCTGAGACGGAAATAACGATATAACATTTCTACCAAGATAACTAGAAGTTCCAACCAATAAGAATCCTAATGAACCTAAAAATAGGATAAAGGCCCAGCAGAAATTACTTGTTTTTCGAGATCCCGTTATAAATTCTATCCATATAGATTCTGATCGCCAACTCATATATATTAGATCCAGTTATACAATTTTTTGGAATTGAGAAAATATGACTTTCCTTTTTTTTTGTTTGTAGGAATCTATGTGTTATATAATATTCTACCAAATGGGTCTTATCGAATCGAAGTTTTTAAAATAAAAAAAGGAGTGATACGATTAGGTCTCAGCCGATCTAAAAAATCTTATTTTTTTGAATATGAAGAAATAAAGAAGCCATTGCAATTGCCGGAAAGACTAGGCCTACTAAAGGCACAAAAATAGAGGGTAAGTTATTGAAAGTTGTCATAAAATGGGTACCTCAATTGAATATTTGTACCTGTTATTGTTATATTCTTAATTCTAAAGATATCTTAGAATATCTTGTATTTTTATTATTTCTATTATATATATTATATAATAATACTAAGTATCTTTAAGTAAATATATATCTACTATACAACCTAATAGAAATATATAGAATAGAACCTAATAGAAATAGAATAAAAAAATAGGTACAAGAAACGCCAAACTAAATAAATGGACTTATTAATCTTTCAAAATAAAATAGATGTATCATAATCCCCTTGTTAGATTTATTATTCTTTTTGTCTTCTACTTATAATAGTCATTAATAAAGAAAAAATTTTATTCCATTACAAATTTACAAATTTCTACAAAATTGATTAGAATCTGATCCAACAACAGGGAATTTTCGGGAAATGCAAAAAGATGGAAGACTCTCTATAGGTCTGTATCTATCTCTATTTGAATTATCTATCCATATGCAAGCAAGGGAGGAAAATGAACTTTTTTTATTTGTCTAGTCTAATTTGAACTTCCCTAAAACAAAAATTCACTTTTTATCTTGTTGATAGAGGTTTACTGAGTAGTAAACAAGAATATCGATAAAAAAATGATTCGAAAGAAAAATGAATTTTTCAGGGTTTTCGTTTAATTCTGATAAACTAACCGTTCTATTTGATTTAATTTTTGTTCAAAGGAAAAAAAGCATGGAGCTGAAATAACTCGCTCAGAACACCTTTTAAAAGATTACGTGGTACAATTGCATCCAATAAGCCCTTACGGAATAAAGATTCAGCCGCTTGTGAACCTTCAGGCACGGCTTTTTTCAATGTTTGTTCAATTACTCTTTTACCCGCAAATGCAATATAGGCATAGGGTTCGGCAATAATGATATCCCCCAACATACCAAAACTAGCTGTCACTCCACCGGTAGTAGGAGATGTAAGAATTGATATATAGAATAACTTTTTACTTGATTGATAATCACATAAAACCGAAGAAATTTTAGCCATTTGCATTAAACTTAAACTTCCTTCTTGCATTCGTGCTCCTCCGGAAGAACACACTAAAATAAGAGGTAAACATTGATTGGTAGCATACTCGATCAAACGAGTTATTTTTTCGCCTACTACGGATCCCATACTACCCCCCATAAACTGAAAATCCATAACCCCAAGGGCTACCGGAATACCGTTTAGTTGACCTGTACCTGTTTGAACAGCGTCAGTCAATCCTGTAGTTTTTTGAGCAGAGTCAATACGATTTTTATAAGGTTCCTCCTTCGAATGAAATTTAATGGGATCCGCGGAGACCATGTCTTCATCCATAGGATTCCAAGTACCCGGATCAATCGAAAGCTCGATTCTCTCTGAACTACTCATTTTCAAATAATGTCCACATTGTTCACAAACATTCATTTTGACTTTCTTATACATTAATCCATAACAATTGTCGCATTGAATCCACAATTGATTGTAGTTTTGAGTTATATCGAAATCCTTAGAACTTTTTAAATTACTACGATTCCTATTAGTTCTTATCTTGTAATTTTTGCTTTCACGAATCTTTCCACTTTCACTACAAATGAAATTATAAATGTAACTTTCATTGGAATTATTACTATCGCTTAAAAAGTTACTATCAATACAGATGTAAGAACGAAAATAAGAATCAATGCAACTATTAATGTGATTAGTATAATTATATTTAGTATCCTTAATATAAGGATCATAGTGCAGATCGTTGTCACCTTTAGATCTATTATTCAGATAACTAGAACTACAATAACTATAAAAAAAATTTTCTAGGTCACTAAAATCATTGTCAATCTCAAAAATTTTTTTTTTTATATCAAAATATATAGAATAACTATTCTTATTACTATCCCTAACAAAAAAGGTGTCATCCGATATGAAATTGCGAATGTCCCTGGAGCTAACTAAAAGATCAACATTATTGGAATAACTAGAACGCTCACCCCAACCATAAAAGTTTTTATCCATATCATATATAAAACGGTCTTGACTTATAGTAGTCTTTTCACTAGGAGCAAAACTATCCATTGCTTTACTTAGCTCGCCTCTGTATTCCAATTCTCCCTTAGAAAACATAAAATTGAACCACGACTTTTCCATAGAGCTTCTGGCCTATATTTAAATGAAAATACAATAACAATAGATGAATAGTCATTCAATGAAAAAATTGAAAAATGCAAAATTTTTTTGAATAGTTCATTTTCTATTCAGAGTAAACAAAACATATCGATGCAATTGCTAAGATTATTAAGTAAAAGTAAAGTAATTGAAATTAATAAATTTTCATTCTAAATGAAAATTAAGGATTTTCTTATATTGTGTAAAATTCTCATAAAAAAAAAAGAAATATTTGTTCTTCGCTTATGAATATAAGGATATGAAGAACTTTTTTAGTAAAATCTCGTATACTAAATATAAAATAAAATATAAACTAAAAAAAGTTTTTTATTCCAATACGGAATGAAAAGAAAAGGACAACATGCAGGATGGGGTAGAAGAAGCGGGGATACTTGGTTCAAGCCCTGACACGAAAGAATACAACACTCCTAAGAATCCATGTTTCGTATAGGATTTCTTGTGGACACAACACTCCAATAAAAAAATTGTAGTTGTGTTTAATCTTCTTTTTTTTATTGAAGAGTTTTTTTATATCTAGATTAAGTATGTATCTATCAAAAAAAAATAGTATATACAACAGATAAACTCGGCTCAATCTTTTTTTTTACTAAAAAGATTGAGCCGAGTGCAATTAAACTAATAAAACAAACGTGAATTACTAATCTAATCTAATTTATCTACTTTTTGTCATCTAATTCATCGATGGTATCGATGGTTGGGAAGTTAAATCTGATCTCTTTCCATACTTCACAAGCAGCAGCTAGTTCAGGACTCCATTTGCAAGCTTCACGGATAATTTCATTACCCTCGACTGCAAGATCACGTCCCTCATTACGAGCTTGTACACATGCTTCCAGAGCTACTCGGTTAGCTACGGCACCCGGTGCATTTCCCCAAGGGTGGCCTAAAGTTCCTCCACCGAATTGTAGTACAGAATCATCTCCAAAGATCTCGGTCAAAGCAGGCATATGCCAAACGTGAATACCCCCTGAAGCCACAGGCAGAACACCTGGTAGTGAGACCCAATCTTGAGTGAAAAAGATACCGCGGCTTCTATCTTTTTCAACATAATCATCGCGCAGTAAATCAACAAAGCCCAAAGTTGACTCCCTGTCTCCTTCAAGTTTACCTACTACTGTACCCGCGTGAACATGATCTCCACCAGATAGACGTAAAGCTTTAGCTAGTACACGGAAGTGCATACCATGATTCTTCTGTCTATCAATAACAGCGTGCATTGCACGGTGGATGTGAAGAAGTAGGCCATTATCTCGGCAATAATGAGCCAAACTAGTATTTGCGGTGAATCCCCCTGTTAAGTAGTCATGCATTACGATAGGAACTCCCAATTCTCTGGCAAATACAGCTCTTTTGATCATTTCTTCGCATGTACCCGCAGTAGCATTCAAATAATGCCCTTTGATTTCACCTGTTTCAGCCTGTGATTTATAAATAGCTTCGGCACAAAATAAGAAACGGTCTCTCCAACGCATAAATGGTTGGGAGTTAACATTCTCATCATCTTTGGTAAAATCAAGTCCACCACGTAGACATTCATAAACTGCTCTACCATAGTTCTTCGCGGATAACCCCAATTTTGGTTTAATAGTACATCCTAATAGGGGACGTCCATACTTGTTCAATTTATCTCTTTCAACTTGGATACCATGAGGTGGTCCTTGGAAAGTTTTAGTATAAGCAGGAGGAATTCGCAGATCCTCTAGACGTAGAGCAGCCAGGGCTTTGAACCCAAATACATTACCCACAATCGAGGTAAACATGTTAGTAACCGAACCTTCTTCAAAAAGGTCTAAGGGGTAAGCTACATACGCAATAAATTGAGTTTCTTCTCCTAGAACGGGCTCGATGTGGTAGCATCGTCCTTTGTAACGATCAAGGCTGGTAAGCCCATCGGTCCACACAGTTGTCCATGTACCAGTAGAAGATTCAGCAGCTACCGCAGCCCCTGCTTCTTCAGGTGGAACTCCGGGTTGAGGAGTTACTCGGAATGCTGCCAAGATATCAGTATCCTTGGTTTCATATTCAGGAGTATAATAAGTCAATTTATACTCTTTAACACCAGCTTTGAATCCAACACTTGCTTTAGTCTCTGTTTGTGGTGACATAAGTCCCTCCCTACAAGTCATGAATTTAGAATTCTTGCAATAAAACAACAAGGTCTACTCGACATAAATTAGGAATAGATTTAATTAACCTTTTTCACAGGAATCTTTCACAAAATTATCAACTAATCAGAATGATTCTTTATTAGACCATGATATTTGATTCGCCAAATACATCATTATTGTATATTCTTTCATATGTATAGCGCAACCTAATACTTCTTTTTCAAGTTTTGAATCTTTGACTTTTTATAAATCCAAATATTTAATATTAAAATATTAATAAAATCACTCTTGACAGTAATATATGTTGTATATGTAAATCCTAGATATGACAATATGCGGAATTCATCCATGAAAACGAAAAACAAGGGGGGGTTGCTAAAGGGATGAATAAATGGGACGCATAACCGGATATGCTAAAATGAAAATACAAAAAAAAAAAGGCTAATGAGATCCAAATAATGAATCATAACTAGAATTCCGTTTCGAATTCGCTAGATAAAAAAAAGTATTGCCTATTCTATTATGATAAATAAATCAAAGACTTTTCGCAAAAAACTTTTTTATTCATATATTTTTTATTTTAAAACTAGGTTTCAGTTAGTTGAGCTTGAAAATGACTATTCCTTCCTTGAATAAGTAAAAAATTGAAATCCGCTTGGGTGGTACCAACGAAATCGAGTGCTTACTCCCATTTGTTATTGAATTAACCGATGAATTTGCTATCGAAGATTTTTTCTGTATTCGAAAAATTTCGCAACAAAATTTAACATATTTTTTTATTATGAGAATAAATCCTACTACTTCGGATCCAGAGGTTTCGATACGTGAAAAAAAAAACCTGGGACGTATCGCCCAAATCATTGGTCCGGTACTGGATGTAGCCTTTCCCCCGGGCAAAATGCCTAATATTTACAATGCTCTGGTGGTTAAGGGTCGAGATACTCTTGGTCAAAAAATTAATGTGACTTGTGAAGTACAGCAATTATTAGGAAATAATCGAGTTAGAGCTGTAGCTATGAGTGCGACAGAGGGTTTAAAGAGAGGAATGGACGTGGTTGATATGGGAAATCCTCTAAGTGTTCCAGTCGGCGGAGCGACTCTAGGACGAATTTTCAACGTGCTTGGGGAACCCGTTGATAATTTAGGTCCTGTCGACACTCGCACAACATCTCCTATCCATAAATCCGCGCCTGCTTTTATACAATTAGATACAAAATTATCGATTTTTGAAACAGGAATTAAAGTAGTAGATCTTTTGGCCCCTTATCGTCGTGGGGGAAAAATTGGACTATTCGGTGGGGCTGGCGTGGGTAAAACAGTACTAATTATGGAATTGATCAACAACATTGCTAAAGCTCATGGTGGTGTATCCGTATTTGGTGGAGTAGGCGAACGGACTCGTGAAGGAAATGATCTTTACATGGAAATGAAAGAATCTGGAGTCATTAATGAACAAAATCTTGCGGAATCCAAAGTGGCCCTAGTCTATGGTCAGATGAATGAACCGCCAGGAGCTCGTATGAGAGTTGGTCTGACTGCCTTAACTATGGCAGAATATTTCCGAGATGTTAATGAGCAAGACGTACTTCTATTTATCGACAATATCTTCCGTTTCGTACAAGCAGGATCCGAGGTATCCGCTTTATTGGGTAGAATGCCTTCTGCTGTGGGTTATCAACCCACCCTTAGTACCGAAATGGGTACTTTACAAGAAAGAATTACTTCTACGAAAAAAGGGTCCATAACCTCTATTCAAGCAGTTTATGTACCTGCAGATGATTTGACTGACCCCGCTCCTGCCACCACATTTGCACATTTAGATGCGACTACCGTACTATCAAGAGGATTAGCTGCCAAAGGTATCTATCCAGCGGTAGATCCTTTAGATTCAACGTCAACTATGCTACAACCTCGAATCGTTGGCGAGGAACATTATGAAACTGCGCAACAAGTCAAGCAAACTTTACAACGTTACAAGGAGCTTCAGGACATTATAGCTATCCTGGGGTTGGACGAATTATCCGAAGAGGATCGCTTAACCGTAGCAAGAGCACGAAAAATTGAGCGTTTCTTATCACAACCCTTTTTCGTAGCAGAAGTATTTACAGGTTCTCCGGGAAAATATGTTGGTCTAGCGGAAACAATTAGAGGGTTTAAATTGATCCTTTCCGGAGAATTTGATTCTCTTCCTGAACAGGCCTTTTACTTAGTGGGTAACATCGATGAAGCTACTGCGAAGGCTACGAACTTAGAAATGGAGAGTAAATTGAAGAAATGACTTTAAATCTTTGTGTACTGACTCCGAATCGAATTGTTTGGGATTCAGAAGTAAAAGAAATCATTTTATCTACTAATAGTGGACAAATTGGCGTATTACCAAACCACGCGCCAATTGCCACAGCTGTTGATATAGGTATTTTGAAAATACGCCTTAATAACCAATGGTTAACGATGGCTCTGATGGGCGGTTTTGCTAGAATAGGCAATAATGAAATCACTATTTTAGTAAATGATGCAGAGAAAAATAGTGACATTGATCCACAAGAAGCTCAGCAAACTCTTGAAATAGCAGAAGCTAACTTGAGAAAAGCTGAAGGTAAGAGACAGACAATTGAGGCTAATCTAGCTCTCAGACGAGCTCGGACACGAGTCGAGGCTCTCAATACGATTTGATTTTGTAACTAGCTGACGTGTAAAAAAAAAAAAGGATCGAAAAGCGAAAAAAACAATAAAAAAAAAAGCTGGTTACAAAAACTTATTAGACACCATTGATCATGGTGTCTAATAAGTTATACCTACTATTGGATTTGAACCAATGACTCCTGCCGTATGAAAGCAATACTCTAACCACTGAGTTAAGTAGGTTATTTATCATCGTAAAGAGAAGGAAAGGGGATACCTATCACATCCATAGGATTATAAATCCAATATTATTTCTAAGCAATACCAATAAACAACGAGATCAAAGAGATATAATGTTCGATCATGTAATATTAATCTTGACAAGAAATTATCTACATGATAAGATAAAATGTGTATCACAAACCCAAGGGCTATAGCTCAGTTAGGTAGAGCACCTCGTTTACACGTGCGCCAAAGTTTTTCAGAGGAGTCCATCGCGCAATCAAATTAATTGATTGATCTTATTAAGAAATCGATGTCTTACTCCATGACTTTTTTTTAGGAAAAAAGAGGAGAACAACAGCCTGACATTAGGTCCTATTAAAGTACCCCGTTAGGTAGGGAATGAATAGAACCCGTCATTGATTTGAGATATTGATAGGGTGAATACCCAGTCTACTCAATGCTAGGTAGAATGAGTATAAGGAACTCAAAAATGATCTTTTCGTCCTATGAACCTTAAGGTGTATCAAGTTTCATGTTTGATTTTTTAATCAGGATGTTAGAGACTATATTTAACTTAAGTTGATCTAGACCAAAAGCAAACCTACGTCAAGAGAACCCTTCTTTGAAACACTTTGGTAGTTCTTCTGTATTGTATTAGAATTCAAAACTAATAAATCAGAGTACTTGGAACCATTTCTTATCTTTTTTTTAAGAAAAAATATGGTAGACTAACTGATCTTTCGATCAGTTAATGAAAGAGCCCAATGCAAAAAAAAAATGCATGTTGGGTCTTTGAAAGAGTTCGAATCATTTTGATAATAATAAGTTCGAACTCTTTTACCGAGCAGGTCTACGGTTCGAGTCCGTATAGCCCTAACTAAGAAATTGATTCTAATAAATCACATTAAAATCAAAATAATTGGATAAATTTTTTTACTTATTTATTGTATTCTTTATTTCTAACAGGTTACTTTTAATTGCTTGGTTCATAAAAAAAATTCCCATATCATAAACCATAAGTCCTGGGGATCGTTCAGAATAAAACGGAAAACCTAATTTTATTTCAATGGAGCCAATCACTATCTATCGATATATCTAGATAGATACTTATTTATAATTTAGTCTCAACTTTTTTCTTCATTAATTTTCATAGTTGTAATTTTTTTATATGAATTTTCCTCGTTCACTAGCTACAATCAAAAAGTTCATAATACTTTCTTTTTTTTGTATCCCGACTCAATCTTGGTTACTTTTTTTATGACACGGCCTTGTTTAAAAATAAAAACAGAAATCTAATTAAATTCAACCAAAATGAAATCTATCTAATACTAAGTAAGATGAGTATGGTAAAGTCTTACTGGATTTTTTGATACGTCATCATTTTAAAAACGAAGAGATTTTTCGAAAATTGTGTTTTTTTTTTATTTTTTGAAACAGAAAAAAAAAAAAAATTACTAGTTATTAATCATATTAATATTATATTATTAATATTAGAAACTATTAGTAATAGAAACATGGAAATATTAAGTAATTAAGTGTACTGAAAATAAGAAATCTATAAATCTTAAAATGAGACGTCTACCACAGCAACCAAACGAAAATAAATGATTCGATTAACCTTAATTTTTGTTTTGACTCAAGAGTTCTATATCCCTTGCCCAATCCACTCCGATTGGAATTGACTAAGCAGGTATTTTTTCCACATTCATAGGAGTTCGTCTATGTTTCTGCTTTACGAATATGATATTTTCTGGGCATTTTTAATAATATCAAGTGCTATTCCTGTTTTGGCATTTCTAATTTCCGGAGTTTTATCTCCAATTAGGAAGGGGCCGGAGAAACTTTCTAGTTATGAATCAGGTATAGAACCGATCGGGGATGCTTGGTTACAATTTAGAATCCGTTATTATATGTTTGCTCTAGTTTTTGTTGTTTTTGATGTTGAAACTGTTTTTCTGTATCCGTGGGCAATGAGTTTCGATGTACTGGGGGTATCTGCTTTTATAGAAGCTTTCATTTTCGTGCTTATCCTAATTCTTGGTTTAGTTTATGCATGGCGAAAAGGAGCATTGGAATGGTCTTAGTTCGTTTCCCGAATACTTGTACAATAATAATAAAAAAAAGTAAAAAAAAACCATTGAAACAATTATGAATTCCATTAAGTTTCCCGTACTTGATCGAACAACAAAAAATTCAGTTATTTCAACTACGTTAAATGATCTTTCAAATTGGTCAAGACTTTCCAGCCTATGGCCGCTTCTTTATGGTACCAGTTGTTGTTTTATTGAATTTGCCTCATTAATAGGCTCCCGATTTGACTTTGATCGTTATGGGTTAGTACCAAGATCGAGTCCTAGACAGGCGGACCTTATTTTAACAGCAGGTACAGTAACAATGAAAATGGCTCCTTCTTTAGTGCGATTATATGAACAAATGCCTGAACCAAAGTATGTTATTGCTATGGGAGCGTGTACAATTACAGGGGGGATGTTCAGTACCGATTCGTATAGTACTGTTCGAGGAGTTGATAAGCTAATTCCTGTAGATGTCTATTTGCCGGGTTGTCCACCTAAACCAGAGGCTGTTATAGACGCTATAACAAAGCTTCGTAAGAAAATAGCTAGAGAAATCTATAAGGATCGAATTAGACCTCAACAGGGTAATCGGTGTTTTACTACCAATCACAAGTTTTTTGTTGTACGCAGTCCGCATACTGGAAATTATGATCAAGAATTACTCTATCCACCATCATCTACTTCAGAGATCTCTACTGAAACATTTTTTAAATACAAAAGTCCAGTATCTTCCCACGAATTAGTGAATTAGGGAGGCTTTTAGAGAATCAGAAAAAAATCTTCATAAATTAGAACTCATGGTAAATGTGAAATACTTATTTATAAAAAAGGTGTGGGGGAAATAAAAAAGATGCAGGGCACTTTGTCCGTTTGGCTAGCCAAACGCGGGCTGGTTCATAGATCGTTGGGCTTCGATTACCAAGGAATAGAGACTTTACAAATAAAGCCCGAAGATTGGCATTCTATTGCTGTAATTTTATATGTATATGGTTACAATTATTTACGTTCGCAATGTGCCTATGATGTGGCACCAGGTGGCCTCTTAGCCAGCGTGTATCATCTTACGAGAATAGAATATGGTGTCAATCAAGCGGAAGAAGTCTGCATAAAAGTATTTACTCACAGGAGTAATCCTAGAATTCCATCCGTTTTCTGGGTTTGGAAAAGTACGGATTTTCAAGAACGGGAATCTTATGATATGTTAGGAATCACTTATGATAGCCATCCACGACTGAAACGGATCCTAATGCCCGAAAGTTGGATAGGGTGGCCTTTACGTAAGGATTATATTGCCCCCAATTTTTATGAAATACAAGATGCTTATTGAATGATAAAAAATGAGCCTTAGCTTCTAGAACTACAGACCTTCACGGAATATTTGGAATTCGAGTCTTTTTTAGATCAAACAAACAGAAGAGTTGAGGTCTCGTTCATATTATTAGAGATAGCTTGATCTCCAATTTGAAAGATACTTTTTTTATTTCGTAAAAGCCGAGCCAATAGGATGAATTAAAACAAGAGTTCTGCATTATGAACTTTGTATCGCGCGCATAACTTAGTCAACTTTAGTCACATAACTGGGAATGAATAAATAAGATCGGAAAGCAATAAATGAAGGGGGGGGTACAATTCTATTTCTATTGTATCTAACGAATCTTGGGGTATTTCTGCCCTTCAACTATAGATACTATAAGTATACTATAGATATAGATATAGACCTTTTTTTTTACTTGTTTTGTTTGATTCAACGGAACTCATTTAACCTTTCCTTTCGAATATGTATTATGTATCAAGTATTATACATTCTTTTTGAACGGCTGGATCCACAACATGAATAAAAAAAGAGAGGGGATAAAGGATGATTGCACTTTTTTTACTAAAGATACGTTTAATTTGAAGAATAGAAACTTATCAAAATAAATAAATCCTATGCCAAGAACCAGATTTGAACTGGTGACACGAGGATTTTCAGTCCTCTGCTCTACCAACTGAGCTATCCCGGCCATTACGGAAGGATCATCCTCGTTTTACGAATGGTGACACGAGGATTTTCAGTCCCCCGCAATTAAGCTATGTCGACCATTACCGAAGGATCATCTTGCTTTTCCTAATGGTGACACAAGGATTTTCAGTCCTCTGCTCTACCAACTAAGCTATGTCGGCCATTACCGAAGGATCATCTTGCTTTTCCTAATGGTGACACAAGGATTTTCAGTCCTCCGCAATTAAGCTATGCCGACCATTACCGAAGTATCATCTACTGAAGTATCAGTATCATTTTAATATATGACTTAGGTCTATGTCAATGAAAAGAAACTCAAAAGTAGTAAATTCAAAAAGTTTTGGACCGGGAATTTCTTGGATCTTCTAAATAAAAGAAGACTTTCTAAGTTTGAAAATGAAAAATGATATAGATTCTAAAAAATTCAAATCAATAATAACGAAAAAAAGGTAAGGTGTCAAACAGACCTTTTCGAGGAGTAGAGCTGGGGATAGAGGGACTTGAACCCTCACGATTTTAAAAGTCAACGGATTTTCATCTTACTATAAATTTCATTGTTGTCAGTATTGACATGTAAAATGGGACTCTATCTTTATTCTCGTCCGATTAATAAGTTCCATCAAGGATCTATCAGACTATGAAGTGAATCATTTGATCAATAAATATTATTTCTTAAACTTCGAATTGATTCACAACATTTCGATTTTGTTTATAAAAAAATAGAAATCGAGATTCAGGTCGTCATTTTTGAGATCGTTTTGTGTTACCTATATTTAGACAATATAGGTTTTTTTCCTTCATCCTTTTTGATTTGAAGTTTCGATCGAAGGATTCCATTATCAACACAAGGTAGTGAACTCCATTTGTTAGAACAGCTTCCATTGAGTCTCTGCACCTATCCCTTTTTTCTCGCTTTCGAAACTCCGGTTTGTTCGCGTAAACCAGGATTTGGCTCAGGATTGCCCATTGTTAATTCCAGGGTTTCTCTGAATTTGAAAGTTATCACTTAGTAGGTTTCCATACCAAGGCTCAATCCAATTAAGTCCGTAGCGTCTACCAATTCCGCCATATCCCCTTTTTTAGGATCTCATTATGATGTCTTTCCTTTTTTTCTTATGCCGAAACCTTGGGATTCATTACATTATAGATACTTTTTTTATGTCTTTGTTATCTTCTTTCATTTTTTTGAGCCCCATCCATATTGATTTAGTTTAATCAACAAAGATTCTATCATTTTTGTATTTGCAATTCAATATGGTTATATATTACATAACATATATATGTTCTTCCTTTTCTCATCTGTGTCTTAAATTTTAAGAAATAGTCGAACGGTCGATTCTTTTTTTACTTTCATGAAAAGAAATTTATTATTATTATTGAAACTTAGAATTCTACAATGTGGAATGGAAAAAAATTCTAAGTCTACTTCGTAGATTTGAAATTCTAATAATTCTATACTATATAGATAATAGATAGAAATAAAAATAGATAGAAATAAAAATAGATAGAAATAAAAATAGATAGAAATAAAAAAAAAAGATTTCTGATCTAATTCAGATTTTCTTATTTAGAAACTAATGAAATCAAAATTAGAAAATCAATATACTGCTATATTCTATTAATTAAGGTTATGTTTTATTTATTTAATGATAGTCACTATTTATTTGAGCTATATTCTGTTCTAGAATATATAGAATATGATTAATTCTAATTCTAAATAGATAAGGAAAAATATTAATAGAATAGTTAATTGATACGATCTAGTAGTTTAGTGAATTTGTATGCATGCGCTATTTTATTTGAGCCCGCTTAGCTCAGAGGTTAGAGCATCGCATTTGTAATGCGATGGTCATCGGTTCGATTCCGATAGCCGGCTTTTCCATATTTTTTCGTTTTTTTACATGATTTTTTTTTTATGTACTTTCAAAATAAAAGAAGATTGAAAAGACTTCTTTGACCTTTTTCCAAGAGTTACCACTCCATTTATATTATGTCATAGAAACTTCCATATAGGAATATATATTGGGTAAAAGAGTTCGATCTTTGCAAACTAAATCAAGAAAATAAAGGAAAATTTTTGTGATTTATTTGATTTATATATATTGTATATACAATAAAAAAAATCTGTATATTGAGAGAATATATCTTCTTACTCTTTGTATTCCAATAGTTTATTGGAGTGTATTTCACGTCATTTATCATTATCATTTAGTTCAGTTTTAATTTTATTTAGTTTTGTACAATTTCAATAAAAAAAGGAGTCTTTATGTCACGTTACCGAGGGCCTCGTTTTAAAAAAATACGCCGTCTGGGGGCTTTACCGGGACTAACTAGTAAAAGGCCTAAGGCAGGAAGCGATCTTAGAAACCAATCACGCTCCGTAAAAAAATCTCAATATCGTATTCGTTTAGAAGAAAAACAAAAATTGCGTTTTCATTATGGTCTTACAGAACGCCAATTACTTAAATATGTGCGTATCGCCGGAAAAGCCAAGGGGTCAACAGGTCAAGTTTTACTACAATTACTTGAAATGCGTTTGGATAACATCCTTTTTCGATTGGGTATGGCTTTGACTATTCCTCAAGCGCGCCAATTAGTTAACCATGGACATATTTTAGTTAATGGTCGTATAGTTGATATACCAAGTTATCGCTGCAAACCCCGAGATATTATTACAGTGAAGGATGAACAAAACTCTAGAACTTTGGTTCAAAATCTTCTTGATTCATCTGCCCCTGAGGAATTACCAAACCATCTGACTCTTCACACATTCCAATATGAAGGGTTAGTCAATCAAATAATAGATAGGACATGCGTCGGTTTGAAAATAAATGAATTGCTTGTCGTAGAATATTACTCTCGACAGACTTAATAAACCTAACTTAAGTAAAAAAATTTACTAAAAACAAGAGTTCGGACAGCTCCCCTTTGCCATTAAAAATAAAAAGGCACAAGGTAAGGGATTTTGTCGAGGAATCTTTTTCCTATTCATGTATCATAGATTGGTAGGGAGATTTGGATCCCTTGTTTGCTCTTCCCAGCATTTTCCATATGAAAGAAATTAGGAATAGAGAATCTATTTCAAAATCAAAACAAGGTAGATTTTATATCTATTTTTTTTATTGGATTTGATACATTGTGGTCAATCACGTAAGATTGGTGAATTAGTTGAAAGTACGGAAAGAGAGGGATTCGAACCCTCGGTAAACAAAAGTCTACATAACAGTTCCAATGTTACGCCTTCAACCACTCGGCCATCTCTCCGACATCAGGATTATGACTGAGTATCTGGGTGAATAGCGAGTTATTCATCGTTTTTTAGATTATGGTTAATAGATACCCTTTTTTGACCGGAAAAATTGGAAGTAGATAGAAGGTTTTTTTTTATGAGTCCGCTTTTATGTTAGTTCGTACTATACAATTCCTTTGTTTGTGAGAAAATTTTCTCACAAAAGAAAAGGTAAAGGAAATAAAAAGAGTTAGAGAATGGATTACTACCTATGCCAAGATCGCGTATAAATGGAAATTTTATTGATAAAACCTTTACAATTGTAGCCGATATCTTATTACGAGTCATTCCGACAACTTCCGGAGAAAAAGAGGCATTTACTTATTACAGAGATGGTGCGATTTGATTATCATTATTTTTTTTGATTTCTCGCCGATTTGGATTGGAATAGAAAGAAAGAAAAACGAGTATTGAAAAAAAATCTACGCTTTTGAAGGTGAAGTTTATAATATAAAAAAACAATCCCTTCTGTCATGTATCCACGATTAATGCAGCCTTAGATGCTTCAATTGTGAATTATAGTATTGAGCAAAAGGTTTTTACCTATGGTTCCCGTATTACAGATCAATCCTACTACACTAATACAATATACGAATAGGAGGCATAGGGGAAGAAGCACTACGCCGAGAAATCAACAACACGAAAACTTTCTTCAAAATGATTCCCTTTCTTTCTTCTTCTTCTTTGGGATTGGGACTAATTAAAATGGTTGGAACAATAAACATCCATCTCGTTCGTACTTTGGATACCCGTATAACCATTGAAGACTGTTGAAGTGACTAATTCCTGGAAATTTAGGGGCGTTGAGAACAAAGAAATTTTTAGAGTTTCCTTTTTTATTTTTATCTAGCATGAACCCACTTGGTAGTAAGAAAAGATCTTTTGCAAGAAGGTTGGCTAGGGATTTCTTGTAAAAACATTAGCCCCGCTTAGTTCATAATGACATCACATTTTTACATATATTATTTTCATTATGCACCTAAAGGAGGAGCCGTATGAGATGAAAATCTCACATACGGTTCTGAAACGGAGAATTCGTTAAAGCGAATGACGACCGTAACGGATGTCGGCTCAATCTGAAGGAAATTATGCGGAAGCATTACAGAATTATTATGAAGCTATGCGACTAGAAATTGACCCCTATGATCGAAGTTATATACTCTATAATATAGGCCTTATCCACACAAGTAATGGGGAACATACCAAAGCTTTAGAATATTATTTTCGGGCATTAGAACGAAACCCCTTTTTACCACAAGCTTTTAATAATATGGCTGTGATCTGTCATTACGTGCGACTATCTCCACTATAGAAAAAAAGAACGAACAGCTAGTCAATGAAATACTAGAAACACAAAAAAAGGGCTTTCTACATAAGCATCGTCCAAAACGATTTTTTATCAGCTGTAGCAAAAAAATAAACTTCATCGATCGAAATATGAAGTGAAGACTAGATATGCCTAAATACTTTCTTTCTATGGATAAAAAAGATTTAATTGATAGAGGAAGCACCGTAAAGATCAATTGGAAAGGTTTTGGACCGATACAACAAGAGCTGTTTATTTATATCATAATATGAGATAAATCTTAGGAATCTACTTATGTAATAGAGTAGATCCCCTAAGGTATTGAGCAGCGGTGTAGCATCAGATCCTAAAGACAGTAAGTCTTTTTCTTTTTTATGAAGTATGAAAAAGTCTTTTTCAAAGATTCTATATAAATTTTTATATGAAAGCGGGATAGTTACCTTTCAGAAAATTCTAATATCTAATAACAGTGGACATGCCTTTTTTTTCTGAAGGTAGGAGAAAAGATAAAACTTTTTTATTATATTAATTAATATATTAATTAAATCAAAATGAAAGTTTGAAACTCATGTAATTACTCTCTTTTGTTTAATCCAAGAAAAACAAAATATCTATAAGAAATCTCAGTCAATTAGACATTCAATTAGATATAAAGTTCAAAGTAGGTTAAAGTAAAAAAACTGATACACCAAAACAAAAGAGTTGGTTGTCGAGCCGTATGAGGTAGGAAACTCTCAAGTACGGTTCTCAGGGAGGGAATTGACCCGCCTATTCCGACCGTGGAGAACAGGCCATTCAACAAGGAGATTCTGAAATGGCGGAGGCTTGGTTCGCTCAAGCCGCTGAGTATTGGAAACAGGCTATAACGCTTACTCCTGGTAATTATATTGAAGCACAGAATTGGTTGACGATCACGAGGCGCTTCGAATAAGAACTTTCCCTTTGTTTCTTTTTTTTTTTATTCTATATATTTTTTTTTATAATTAATCGTTTTTTAGTTTCTTGGCCCTCTCGGTCAAATAAAACGGATCCTTTTTTTCTATCAGAAGAACCAATCAAAGAAAAAAATTTTCATTATATCCTTTTCTCAAATCGTTCTATTTCATCTGGTAGTCTCTAGGGGTAAGTAGTACACGAATATGAGAATATCTATATATCTAGTTTTTTCTATTTTTTCTTTTCGACTATTAAAACTAATAAAAGAGATTTGAAAATGACTAAATATCAATACTAGACTGTTTCTTAGTAATGACTAATAAGCGTTTATTGAAATAGGATAATATCCTCTATAAAAAAAATAGGCTACATTTCGGAACTTAATAATTGAAATATGAATACACTCGATTAGGTTATAAAAAAAGGTCCGTTGAGCACCCTATGGATATGTCATAATAGATCCGAACACTTGCCCCAGATCGACTTCCAGATCATAATTGCTCTAGTGAATA
>OVBN01000189.1:45000-47500 GCA_900406565.1 Turritis glabra
ACACATCCTTCGGGAAATGGTTCATGCATGTTTGTTGCCAGGGGCAACAAGATCAAGCTGGTAAGGATTTAAGTATCCCTTAATTTTTCTATTTTTTTTCTATGATCGATGAGGCCCCTTTACCATTCTGTCTAAATAGGCTATTCTATTTGTACAGATATGGAATAGGGGCTCATTCAATTCTTCTTTGTTTATTAGAGTTTAGTCCAAGTTTTTTTGTTTCATCGCGGGGTAGAGCAGTTTGGTAGCTCGCAAGGCTCATAACCTTGAGGTCACGGGTTCAAATCCTGTCTCCGCAACATTTTTTTTCAAGAAATGTAAGTTTGATTCTATTAACTAGTCATTAATTAATACGTGTCTTTTGGGACGCGAGGAAAAAATTACTATATTTCCCGGTCAACTATACCGAATCTTTTATCTTTTTGAATCCATTTATTTTTGGGCGGATAGCGGGAATCGAACCCGCGTCTTCTCCTTGGCAAGGAGAAATTTTACCATTCGACTATATCCGCATTGTTTTGCCTTCTTGATAAAAAATTTATGGATAATATTTGTTAAAAGCTAGACGAGATACACTCTTTGGTTTGGGGTCATTTCATAAAATTCTACCACCAAATCAATTCAATTAACAATTCTATTAATATATATATATATATATATTAATATTATATATTATATTTATTCTATATATTTAATATTGAATCCCATATTCAAAAATATATGATTCTTTTATTTCCATAAAATATTATATTCTATATTGATATCAGATATCAATTTTTTATTAGTTTTTTTATTTAGTTATTTATTACTATTTCATATTTAGTAACCATTTATTAATCTTTTATTCAAATTTCATTCAAGTTCCAGAAGTTCGACCCCCCCTCTAAATTTTTTATTTATTTGCATTTTATGGACTTATATTGAATTTGAATGTGTAATTCATGGAATGGGAGGGGGTCATCTCATTTTTGGATCTGCAACGAATGAATTCAAGAGATAAGAGAATTAAGGATACCCACCAAGAAGACTAATCCAATCCATAAAGATGTACCAGAAAATACAACATTTTTGTTACTCGACCAACCATCAGGAGACGCAAATACAACGGGTACACTAATCAGTAAGATTGATGAAGTAATAATTAATGCAAAAACAGCCAATTGGAAAGCAATAGTCATGTTTTTAATCCTCCAAGCTATTAACAAAAGAATATATACCATTTAATCCTCTTACCCACTAAAAATTTTTAATAAATAAAGGGATTTTATCATGAATCCGTTGATTCGAGATGACTTAGTTCCAATTTCTTTTTACCACTTTTATTCTATTCGGGCATGAAGTTAAAGGTTCTTTTTGACTTCACAAATGGGTATACTGGATCGCGTATCTCATTTATTTATATAGCCAGATTGATAGACTTATAAAGAAAGTAACACCCTATATCTTTCTCTACATAGTGATCGTATTAACTCATAGGGCTATGTTCTATTTGGCGAAA
Organism: Turritis glabra; assembly: GCA_900406565.1. Classification (NCBI taxonomy): domain Eukaryota; kingdom Viridiplantae; phylum Streptophyta; class Magnoliopsida; order Brassicales; family Brassicaceae; genus Turritis; species Turritis glabra. Next base: position 46,499 of record OVBN01000189.1, read on the forward strand.
AAAAAATAAAATAGAAATTATCTTTCGGAGAGATGGCCGAGTGGTTGATGGCTCCGGTCTTGAAAACCGGTATAGTTCATAAAAATAACTATCGAGGGTTCGAATCCCTCTCTCTCCTTTTGTTGGATGAATTTTTATCTTTATTGGCTTTTTTTACTTCTTAGCATGATAAATAAAGGAGAATGGCTCGGCTGGATAGTATAGCCGAGCCAGAAAAAATTAGATTGAATTGAAAGAAACAAAGAAGACTTTTTAATATGAACCGATTTTTACTTTCCTGTTTTACCTACTACTTTAGTTAAGAGGAGTCATGGAAAGAACAGGTTCAAAATCACGATCAATTCCTTTTTCAAATCCCGCTGCCGCTGCCCGAGCCCTTCCCGCGTGCCATAAATGACCCACGAATAGGAAAAATCCTAGAACAAAATGAGAGGTAGATAACCAACTTCTCGGAGAGACATAATTGACTGCATTGATCTCAGTAGCTACGCCCCCTACAGAATTTAAGGAACCTAAAGGAGCATGAGTCATATATTCTGCCGAACGTCGTTCTTGCCAAGGTTGTATGTCTTTTTTCAACCTACTCAAGTCCAAACCGTTAGGACCCCTTAAAGGTTCTAACCAGGGAGCACGTAGATCCCAAAAACGCATTGTTTCTCCTCCAAAAATAACTTCTCCAGTCGGAGAACGCATTAAGTATTTACCTAAACCTGTAGGTCCTTGAGCAGACCCCACGTTAGCTCCAAGACGTTGGTCTCTAACTAGAAAAGTAAATGCTTGAGCTTGAGAAGCTTCTGGCCCCGTAGGTCCGTAAAACTCACTAGGGTAAGCGGTATTATTAAACCAGACAAAACAACAAGCAATGAAACCACAAACAGATAAAGCAGCTAAACTATAAGACAAGTAAGCCTCCCCAGACCATACAAGTGCGCGGCGAGCCCATGCAAAAGGCTTGGTTAAGATATGCCAGATTCCACCAAATATACAAATGGAACCTAACCA
>OVBN01000189.1:50000-57500 GCA_900406565.1 Turritis glabra
ACTTTGAAATAAGACTTTCTTTCTCTAGGCAGGAACGCAATATATTTCCTATGAAATATATAGAAACCAGAAGATTCAATAAGAGATATCGACGGATTTCCTAATACAAAAATATGAAATAAAAAAAATCTACTGTTTCAATTTTATCTCTATCGAATTTGAATATCAGAATAGTGGATATAGTCATGATTCGATGGGTTAGGTCCACTTACTTTTTCTTTTTGATTTGTTGATTTCTAATCTATCGAAAAATCGAAAAAAAAATAATATATATTTGGCGATTCAAGAGACGACTTATCATTATTCATTGTATTATAATATAAAAATGTTCAATTTGATTTTTTAAATTACTCGCTAACTTTATTATTAGTTATTATTAGAATGAAATTTATTAGAATGAAATTAACAAAATTATAAATTAAATTATACACTTTCGAATGAAATTTTGACTATTAGAAAGTAAAGAACGTAAAAGCCCCTTATCGGATTTGAACCGATGACTTACGCCTTACCATGGCGTTACTCTACCACTGAGTTAAAAGGGCCGTCTTGGTTTAATTCCTGACTGAGTCAATAGGTAAATAAAATCTATCTATATATATATATATTAAATATATATACAATAGACGCATAGTGATTAGTAGCTCGTTTCGGAACTAGAAACGAGAATTTGAATTTATTTCAAATTTACTTAACGGGGTATTTTTTGCTTTTTTTATATTGGATTTGATAAATATCCATGCAATGAATTATTTTATTTGAAATTGCCTACCGCATCGAACGAAATTCATTTGATTTATACATGTACTCAGCAATTTGACATAGACCCAAGATTTTTTATCTTGACATGTGATGAAGAGATACGGATTATCCTCTGAACAAAAATTTTCTAAAAAAAAGCAAATTTTCGATAATTTAACTTATAAATCCACCTTTCTTCCCTAATTAGAAGATGGATTCTGGCCGACTTTCTTGGATTAGTGTTAGACAGGAATACTACTATTTCTTAACAATGAGATGAGGCAATCTATGAAGGAAAGTAAAAAAAAAACGCAACTTAACCCTCTTTTTTTTATGTTAGACCAATCACTTCTTGAAAAGATTCCGTACTAGACGATTTTGAGATTTTTTTTATTTAATATAATATTTCCACTTCAAATATAAAAAGAAAATATATCGATTTTTTATAGAATTATGATTAGAATATGAATACAAATGTAAAATAAAAAAAATGATATAGAATTCTAGAGAAAAAAGAAAAAACCTTATAAGCTAGTCATACCATTTGATTATATTGACAATTTTAAAAAACTGATCATACTATGATCATAGTATGATGGCGGTTGAGCAAGTATGCCCCCATCGTCTAGTGGTTCAGGACATCTCTCTTTCAAGGAGGCAGCGGGGATTCGACTTCCCCTGGGGGTAGGGTACTACGAAAGGAAGTTGATTGTGGATTATCCATAAAGTTAGAATAGATTCTTCCTGGGTCGATGCCCGAGCGGTTAATGGGGACGGACTGTAAATTCGTTGGCAATATGTCTACGCTGGTTCAAATCCAGCTCGGCCCAAAAATTCGCTGTCTACATAACCCTTTTTGCATAAATGACAGAGAAGGGTAAGAAAAAAGGTCAAATTTCAGGATATAGTTCGACTTTACTTTTTTCTTTATTTCTTGTGTTTAGTTACTTTTTTCCATAAAAAATTCCGATCTTGATCTTGCTAAGGATTCCGATATGGATCCTTTAAATATAAACTTTAATGAACAGAGTCGAGAAAATAATCTATTTTTTTACAAAAAAATAGATTATCAATCGATTTGATAATAATGCAAGGATTACCCAGTAATCCGTCTTGCTCTCACTAAAGTGATATCCATATAGATATCAATATATCACTTGTGACTTTCTTTGTTACAAAACAAAAATTTGAATTTCAAATTGAAATGATTAAAATGAAATCATAAGAAGGAATATGTAAGCTACCCACTTTATTTCCATGGGATTGTAGTTCAATTGGTCAGAGCACCGCCCTGTCAAGGCGGAAGCTGCGGGTTCGAGCCCCGTCAGTCCCGGCGGATTCACTACATCAACTCCCCTTTTTGTTTCTGGGCAAGGGGATGAAAATGGTTTCATTTATCTTTTTGTTTTATTTTTCTTTTTTCATAAAGCAAAAGAAAGGGTCGATTTTTTTAACTAGGGTAGAGAGACATATGTAAATTAATTATAATTAGTGAGAGCATTCAACACTTCAAGAAAGAGATACTGTATGGGGTTTCCGCTTTTTGTCAACCGATCTCCCATTAATTCGTGTAGGAAAATGGAATAGGATAGCGTATAATACATTTGCCAAGAGTACCTATATATACTTTTCTTTCTATGAAGTCAAGGAATTTAAAATAGTTCGAATCCAACCAAGGAAAGAGGATTTTTTAAAAATAAAGATAAAATGCGTCTTCCCTAATGAATATGCTCTTTTTAAAGATTAGAGGCGATGTCGAATAAAAAACTCGTAAGAAAAATTAACTCGTTAATTTTTTTTGAATATTTTCGTTTTTTTACTGAGACTCGTCTTTGTCACATTCCCTTTCTTTGTTTTCCAAAAAGATTATAAACCCTTTCAATTTTTTTTATTTCAAATTGAACTTCGTACTTGTTTTCTCTATATTGATTTCTATTGTTTATTTAAGGTTCTTTAGAAACTCTTTTTGTAAAGAATCGAAGTAGAAAAGGTTTTTTTATGATACTTCATCAGATGATTGTACAAGGAAAGTAAACTACTAGGTTTTAGAAAGGAAAGCCGGGAAAAAGAATCATAAATAACTTTTTTTTGATTGGATCAGGAATCTCATTATGTATTCGGTGTGGATAAAAGATCTTCCTATGTTATACTATTAAATTCTTGACGATGAATCGATTTTATAGCTCCGATATTGTTATTCATGATATTTCGTTCATTCGATATCATCGAAATCTAATTCATCTGAGTGAGTTTACAAGCGAAAGATTTCTCATCTCTATGGGATTAAATCCCGAGATATTCCAAAGAAAAAAAAAATAATAATAAACGATTAAATTATGGAAGTCAATATTCTTGCATTTATTGCTACTGCACTCTTCATTCTCGTTCCTACTGCTTTTTTGCTTATAATTTACGTAAAAACCGTTAGTCAAAATGATTAATTTGAATACAATTTTACTATCAACAAAAAAAGATTTCAATTTCTTGTCTTAAATGAAAGGAATGCATTAGACTCAGTAGTAGTATCCTAAAGGGCCCGCTAGTATGGTAGAAAGAGATCTCTTTCTACCATACTAGCCATTATGGTTATTGTAATGTATAAAGATACAAGTGAAATATCTTAATATAAAGGAATCCAGCTATATCTCTCTTTTTCTTTATAAACGTCAATATAAATGAAATAGAATATGAAATGTATGTACATACTTTCTCAATTTCATTTGTTTGTTTGATCCATTTAATACAGATAATCCCAATTCGATGGAAGCTTCTTCAGATTTCGAAAGGGGTTACCCCATGAATGGTTAACCGTGTAAACCCTGATATAAAAATAGAAAATGAGTCAATAAAACATAAATCCAATTTCTAAAAAAAAATCTTAAAAAAAATTGCCGAACGGTCTAGAAAACAATTGATACAGGTTGATAGAGTTTGATTATTACCGCAATTAGAAGTATTTCTAGAGTCCACTTCTTCCCCACACTACGAGAGAGAGGGAAAATGTAAAAACTACCATTAAAGCAGCCCATGCGAGACTTACTATATCCATGTGAATTCTGCCCCCTATTTCTATGAATATGAAGAAACTATTCCATTATTGTTCACTAATAATAGTGAAATCACTGGTGCAGAGTCAAAAAAAGGGAGAGGTATTTGGTCACCATTGATGAACTACTCCAAAAATCCACTTATCTTATAATGAGTTATTCTTATTATAGAATTTCTAGTAGAATCGACAAGATGTAAACACAAGCAAACGGACATTTTTCGACGTATCCAAGGAATCTGACTCACATGTAGAAAGAAGAAGACTTTTTCTTTCTTTTATCGTTTTTTATTTTTGGAAGTAAAATGAAAGGCAATTCTTCATCTAATCTAATCTAATATTGATTGAATGTCTGAGCATTCCGAGACTTTCATGAGTCTATATCCAAAGTATCTTAGGTCCTTTCCAAAACTATTAATTTAATTCCCTCTCTGGCTATCCAATCTAATTGAAGACTCAGTAAGTGGAACTAAATTAGTAGTGGCAAGTAAAGATTTACAGATTTCCCTCCACTACTTGAAGTTTTCCTTGAATCTGATAGGCAAAACTTTAGGTTAGAGAATAGAACCTCGAGAGCCGGGGGCTTAGAATAACGAAAACAAGAGTCTTTTCCTACGTTTGTTATTTAAAGTCTGTTGTTGAGGCGGCACCCGGATTTGAACTGGGGAAAAAGGATTTGCAGTCCCCCGCCTTACCACTCGGCCATGCCGCCAAAACGATAGAACCTAGATTCTTTTTTTTTCAACTCCGAAAAAATCTATATATAGATTTTCAGTCACAAAATATGGAATCCAGTACAAACCAGAACCATTAACTATTGACTGTAAATTGATGACCATTTTTGAATTAAAATCTACATTTTTTATTTCTAATAATATTAAGAAAATCGTTAGAAATGTATTTATAACTAATCTATATTGAGTTTTTTCAATTAAAAAGAAATCTTATTCAATTTCAATTATAACAGTAATGATGAGTATATGTAAACCCCAGAATCAGAACATACGTTACGTTGTGTTATAGAGCTATAGCTCTATAATGGGGTATTTTATCTCTCTAGGGATGCTTTTGAGGAGTAATTCTCAATAAATTTTTATATTTAAATTTTTCCCTTGAAGAGAAAAATTCCTTTTTGATAGAGCACAGCATGTGCTGTCCCAAATAGAACTGTACCACAATAAAAGAAGAAAAAGAGACATATATATCTGTGCATTCTTTTTTATTTTAATAATAAAACAATTAATAAATAAAAAAACACAAGTTTTCTTACCTACTTCAATTCAATGATATTCTAACTATTCTATTCAAAATAGGTAAAAATAAATCTATTTTCTGCAAATATTTTTTTGAACAATGAAATATAAATACATTAAAAAGTAAAGTGGTAAAAAAAAAAAAGTTTTCGATTTATTATATGTTTATCTGCTCGAACAGATCCAATGATGAATACATTTTTTATGGTATGCAATCGAATTGGAATATGTAATATCATAGGTGAAAATGAAATGACTTTTTTTCTAGTCTTTACAAAACTCCGTAAGTTCCAGTGGTATTTCTCAATTCTGTTCCATTTGGATCTATTTCTTATAAAAAATTCCAATTGAATCTAGTCTCCGTTCATACGTATTTCATACATTCCTTATATCTTGGAGTTGGATAAAATTTCATGTGATTCAGTAAACAGAATAGAAATTCCATTATTGCTAGATCGAATTCTATGGATATGATTCGGTGAAGAATGAGAGATGGGATGGGATTTTTTCAATAAACGGATAAATGGGAAATTCAAAAAAGATGCTTGGGGATGGAAAAGAGGGAACATCTACAATACCCGGATTTAATCAGATACAATTTGAAGGGTTTTATCGGTTTATTGATCAGGGTTTAATAGAAGAACTTTCTAAGTTTCCAAAAATTGAAGATATAGATCACGAAATTGAATTTCAATTATTTGTGGAAACATATCAATTGGTAGAACCTCTGATAAAAGAACGAGATGCTGTCTATGAATCACTTACATATTCTTCTGAATTATATGTATCCGCGGGATTAATTTGGAAAACCAGTAGGAATATGCAAGAACAAAGAATTTTTATTGGAAACATTCCTTTAATGAATTCCCTTGGAACTTCTATAGTAAACGGAATATACAGAATTGTGATCAATCAAATATTGCAAAGTCCCGGTATCTATTACCAGTCAGAATTGGATCATAACGGGATTTCGGTCTATACCGGCACCATAATATCAGATTGGGGAGGCAGGTTAGAATTAGAGATTGATAAAAAAGCAAGAATATGGGCTCGGGTGAGTAGGAAACAAAAAATATCTATTCTAGTTCTATCATCAGCTATGGGTTCGAATCTACGAGAAATTCTAGAGAATGTTTGCTACCCTGAAATTTTCTTATCTTTCTTGACCGATAAGGAGAAAAAAAAAATTGGGTCAAAAGAAAATGCTATTTTGGAGTTTTATCAACAATTTTCTTGTGTAGGTGGGGATCCTATATTTTCTGAATCCTTATGTAAGGAATTACAAAAAAAATTCTTTCACCAAAGGTGTGAATTAGGAAGGATTGGTCGCCGAAATATTAATTGGAGACTGAATCTTAATATACCTCAGAACAATATATTTTTGTTACCACGAGATATATTAGCAGCTGCCGATCATTTGATTGGGATGAAATTTGGAATGGGTACACTTGATGATATGAATCATTTGAAAAATAAACGTATTCGCTCTGTAGCGGATCTTTTACAAGACCAGCTCGGGTTGGCTCTGGCTCGTTTAGAAAATGTAGTTAAGGGAACTATCTCCGGAGCAATTAGGCATAAATTGATACCTACTCCTCAGAATTTGGTAACTTCAACTCCGTTAACAACTACTTATGAATCCTTTTTCGGATTACACCCATTATCTCAAGTTTTAGATCGAACTAATCCATTGACACAAATCGTTCATGGGAGAAAATTGAGTTATTTGGGCCCTGGCGGATTAACAGGGCGAACTGCTAATTTTCGGATACGAGATATCCATCCTAGTCACTATGGGCGTATTTGTCCCATTGACACGTCTGAAGGAATCAATGTTGGACTTATTGGATCTTTATCAATTCATGCCAGGATTGGTGATTGGGGGTCGTTAGAAAGTCCATTTTATGAACTCTTTGAGAAATCAAAAAAAGCACGGATACGGATGCTTTTTTTATCACCAAGTCAAGATGAATATTATATGATAGCGGCAGGAAATTCTTTGGCTCTTAATCGGGGCATTCAAGAAGAACAGGCTGTTCCAGCTCGATACCGCCAAGAATTTTTGACTATCGCATGGGAAGAGGTTCATCTTCGAAGCATTTTCCCTTTCCAATATTTTTCCATTGGAGCTTCTCTAATTCCTTTTATCGAACATAATGATGCGAATCGAGCTTTAATGAGTTCTAATATGCAACGTCAAGCAGTTCCACTTTCTCGGTCCGAAAAGTGCATTGTTGGAACTGGGTTGGAACGCCAAGTGGCTTTAGATTCCGGGGTTCCCGCTATAGCCGAACACGAGGGAAAAATCCTTTATACTGACACTGAGAAGATCGTTTTTTCGGGCAATGGGGATACTCTAAGCATTCCATTAATTATGTATCAACGCTCAAACAAAAATACTTGTATGCATCAAAAACCTCAGGTTCGGCGGGGTAAATGCATTAAAAAGGGACAAATTTT
>OVBN01000189.1:62500-67500 GCA_900406565.1 Turritis glabra
AGGGATTTCTGTGAGTCCTCGAAATAAAAATCGGATGATGTCAGACAGAATTTTTATCCAAACATTAATTGGTCGTGTCTTAGCAGACGATATATATATAGGTTCCCGATGTGTCGCCTTTCGAAATCAAGATCTTGGGATTGGACTTGTCAATCGATTAATAACCTTTGGAACACAATCAATATCTATTCGAACTCCCTTTACTTGTCGGAGTACATCTTGGATCTGTCGATTATGTTATGGTCGGAGTCCCACTCATGGTGACCTAGTTGAATTGGGGGAAGCTGTAGGTATTATCGCGGGTCAATCGATCGGCGAACCGGGGACTCAACTAACATTAAGAACTTTTCATACCGGCGGAGTATTTACAGGAGGTACTGCCGAACATGTACGAGCCCCTTATAATGGAAAAATCAAATTCAATGAGGATTTGGTTCATCCTACACGTACACGTCACGGGCATCCTGCCTTTCTATGTTATATAGACTTGTCTGTAATTATTGAGAGCGAAGATATTATACATAGCGTGACTATTCCACCAAAAAGTTTTCTTTTAGTTCAAAATAATCAATATGTGGAATCAGAACAAGTGATTGCTGAGATTCGCGAGGGAACATACACTTTTCATTTTAAAGAGAGGGTTAGAAAATATATTTATTCTGACTCAGAGGGCGAAATGCACTGGAGTACTGATGTGTCCCATGCACCCGAATTTACATATAGTAATGTCCATCTCTTACCAAAAACAAGTCATTTATGGATATTATCAGGAGGTTCATGTGGATCTAGTCTAATTCTTTTTTCGATCCATAAAGATCAAGATCAAATGAACATACCCTTTCTTTCCGTCGAAAGAAAATCTATTTCTAGCCTCTCAGTGAATAATGATCAAGTGAGCCAAAAATTTGTGAGTTCGGATTTTGCTGATCAAAAAAAATTAGGGATTCCCGATTATTCAGAATTGAATAGAAACTTAGGTACTAGTCATTATAATTTCATACATTCTGCTATTTTTCATGAGAACTCGGATTTATTAGCAAAAAGGCGAAGAAATCGATTTCTCATTCCATTCCAATCGATTCAAGAGCAAGAGAAAGAATTCATACCGCATTCAGGTATCTCGGTTGAAATACCCATAAATGGTATTTTCCGTAGAAATAGTATTTTTGCTTTTTTTGATGATCCTAGATACCGAAGAAAGAGTTCTGGAATTCTTAAATATGGGACTCTAAAGGCGGATTCAATCATCCAAAAAGAGGATATGATTGAGTATCGAGGAGTCCAAAAATTTAAGACAAAATACGAAATGAAAGTAGATCGCTTTTTTTTCATTCCTGAGGAAGTGCATATTTTACCCGAATCCTCTGCCATAATGGTACAGAACTATAGTATCATTGGAGTCGATACACGACTCACTTTAAATATAAGAAGCCAAGTCGGCGGGTTGATCCGAGTGGAGAGAAAAAAAAAAAGGATTGAACTCAAAATATTTTCGGGGGATATCCATTTTCCGGACAAGACAGATAAAATATCCCGACACAGTGGCATCTTGATACCGCCAGGAAGAGGAAAAACAAACTCGAAGGAACCCCAAAAATTTAAAAATTGGATTTATGTCCAACGGATCACACCAACCAAGAAAAAGTTTTTTGTTTTGGTGCGGCCCGTAGCCACCTATGAGATAGCGGACAGTATAAACTTGGCAACACTCTTCCCACAAGATCTCTTTCGGGAAAAGGATAATATTCAACTTCGAGTTTTCAACTATATCCTTTATGGAAATGGCAAACCAACTCGAGGAATTTCTGACACAAGTATTCAATTAGTTCGAACTTGTTTAGTCTTGAATTGGGACCAAGACAACAAAAAATCTTCCCTCGAGGAGGTCCGTGCTTTCTTTGTTGAAGTAAGTACAAAGGGTTTGATTAGAGATTTCATAAGAATTGGCTTAGTGAAATCCCATATTTCATATATAAGAAAAAGGAATAATTCGCCAGATTCGGGATTGATCTCTGCAAATCACATGAATCCGTTTTATTCAATTTCTCCCAAGGCTGGCATTCTTCAACAATCACTTAGACAAAATCACGGAACTATTCGTATGTTCTTAAATCGAAATAAGGAATCCCAATCTTTGTTAATGTTATCATCATCTAATTGTTTTAGAATGGGTCCATTTAATCATGTAAAATATCACAATGTGATAAACCAATCAATAAAAAAAAATCCTCTAATTACAATTAAAAATTCGTCAGGCCCCTTAGGAACAGCCACCCAAATTTCAAATTTTTATTCGTTTTTGCCTTTACTAACTTATAATCAGATCTCTTTACTTAAATATTTGCAACTTGATAACTTAAAATATATTTTTCAAGTAATTAACTCTTATTTAATCGATGAAAACGGAAGAATTTTTAATCTCGACCCATACAGTAACGTTGTTTTGAATCCATTCAAATTGAATTGGTATGTTCTTCATCAAAATTATCATCATAATTATTGTGAGGAAACGTCCACAATAATTAGTCTTGGACAATTTTTTTGTGAAAATGTATGTATAGCCAAAAAAGAACCGTATCTAAAATCGGGTCAAGTTTTAATTGTTCAAAGGGATTCTGTAGTAATAAGATCCGCTAAGCCCTATTTGGCTACTCCGGGAGCAAAAGTTCATGGGCATTACAGAGAAATTCTTTACGAAGGGGATACATTAGTTACATTTATATATGAAAAATCGAGATCCGGTGATATAACACAAGGTCTTCCAAAAGTAGAACAAGTGTTAGAAGTCCGCTCGATTGATTCAATATCGCTGAACTTAGAAAAGCGGATTAAGGGTTGGAACAAGTGTATAACAAGAATTCTTGGAATTCCTTGGGGATTCTTGATTGGTGCTGAGCTAACTATAGTGCAAAGTCGTATTTCTTTGGTTAATAAGATTCAAAAGGTTTATCGATCCCAGGGGGTGCAGATTCATAATAGGCATATCGAAATTATTGTACGTCAAATAACATCAAAAGTTTTGGTTTCCGAAGAGGGAATGTCTAATGTTTTTTTACCTGGAGAACTTATTGGATTGTTACGAGCAGAACGAACGGGGCGTGCTTTAGAAGAAGCAATCTGTTATCGAGCCGTTTTATTAGGAATAACTCGAGCATCTTTGAATACTCAAAGTTTTATATCCGAAGCAAGTTTTCAAGAAACTGCTCGAGTTTTAGCAAAAGCTGCTCTTCGGGGTCGTATCGATTGGTTGAAAGGCCTGAAAGAAAATGTTGTTCTAGGGGGGGTCATCCCCGCCGGGACCGGATTCAACAAAGGATTGGTGCATTGTTCACGGCAACATACCAACATTCTTTTTGAAAAAAAAATAAAGAATTTATCTTTATTCGAGGGAGATATGAGAGATATTTTATTCTACCACAGGGAATTTAGTGACTCTTCTATTTCCAAATCTGACTTTTCTAGGATTTAATGATTTCTAATAGCGGATTCCTATTTTGAATTTTATTTTTTGTTGTTTGCTGTAGTCATTTGCTTTGGTAATTTGTTAACACTAATAAAGATAATAATGAATACAAAATAATGGCTTGGTTCATGCATAAATGGCCATCCCCGGTACAAGAGAAGGTTCCATCGGAACAAAATTTTATTTTAGTTTGGGGTGCCCCCCCTTTTTAAGTGTGAAAAGAAATGACAAAAAGATATTGGAACATCAATTTGGAAGAGATGATGAGAGCAGGAGTTCATTTTGGACATGGTACGAGGAAATGGAATCCTAGAATGGCACCTTATATTTCTGCAAAGCGTAAAGGTATTCATATTATAAATCTGACTAGAACTGCTCGTTTTTTATCAGAAGCTTGTGATTTAGTTTTTGATACAGCAAGTAGGGGAAAACAATTCTTAATTGTTGGGACAAAAAATAAAGCAGCTGATTTAGTGTCGCGGGCTGCAATACGGGCTCGGTGTCATTATGTTAATAAAAAATGGCTCGGCGGCATGTTAACAAATTGGTCCACTACAGACAAAAGACTTCAAAAGTTTAGGGACTTGAGAACTGAACAAAAGACAGAGGGATTCAACCGTCTTCCGAAAAGGGATGCAGCTGTGTTGAAGAGACAATTATCTCGCTTGGAAACATATCTAGGCGGGATTAAATATATGACGGGATTGCCTGATATTGTAATCATCCTCGATCAGCAAGAAGAATATACGGCTCTTAGAGAATGTATCACTTTGGGAATTCCAACCATTTCTTTAATCGATACAAATTGTAATCCCGATCTCGCGGATATTTCTATTCCAGCAAATGATGACGCTATAGCTTCAATTCGATTCATTCTTAACAAATTAGTATTCGCAATTTGTGAGGGTCGTTCTAGCTATATACAAAATTCTTGATTAATAATAAGATAAATAAATCAAATTTTTTTGAGGGAGGGGCTCCCTGTATTTCGATTTAAAAAATCGGTTACTACTCCTGAATTGTACAAAAGAAAAAGAGAGAAAAAACTGGGGATATTGTGTGATTAGTTTAGTTGAGATCCAAAACTAAAATATAAAATTAAAGTAAATAAGTAAAAAAAAAAGGGGGATCTTGAATCAAAATAATTTAAAGTTCTTATTTCTGTCAGAGGGCAATATGAATGTTTTATCATGTTCCATCAACACACTAATAAAAGAAGGGTTATATGAGATATCTGGTGTAGAAGTAGGCCAACATTTCTATTGGCAAATAGGGGGTTTCCAGGTCCATGCCCAAGTCCTTATTACTTCTTGGGTTGTAATTGCTATCTTATTAGGTTCCGCAGTTCTAGCGATTCGCAATCCACAAACCATTCCAACTGACGGCCAAAATTTCTTTGAATTTGTCCTTGAATTCATTCGAGACGTGAGTAAAACCCAGATTGGAGAAGAATATGGTCCATGGGTTCCCTTTATTGGAACCCTGTTTTTATTTATTTTTGTTTCTAACTGGTCAGGAGCCCTTTTACCGTGGAAAA
>OVBN01000189.1:70000-77500 GCA_900406565.1 Turritis glabra
GATAACCGAAAGCAGAGGATATTAAATACTATTCGAAATTCAGAAGAACTGCGTGAAGGAGCTATTCAACAATTAGAAAATGCCCGGGCTCGCTTGCGTAAAGTAGAAACGGAAGCGGATCAGTTTCGCGTGAATGGATACTCTGAAATCGAACGAGAAAAATTAAATTTGATTAATTCAACTTATAAGACTTTGAAACAATTAGAAAATTACAAAAATGAAACCATTCTTTTTGAGCAACAAAGAACAATTAATCAAGTCCGCGAACGGGTTTTCCAACAAGCTTTACAAGGAGCTATAGGAACCCTAAATAGTTGTTTGAGTAACGAGTTACATTTACGTACTATTAATGCAAATATTGGGATGTTTGGTACGATGAAAGAAATAACTGATTAGTCCTTTCCTTACGATTATGATAGGCATTATTTTTTTTCTTCCAAAAAAGAATTAGGACAATACTCATGGTAACCATTAGAGCCGACGAAATTAGTAATATTATCCGTGAACGTATTGAGCAATATAATAGAGAAGTAACGATTGTAAATACCGGTACCGTACTTCAAGTGGGCGATGGCATCGCTCGTATTTATGGTCTTGATGAAGTAATGGCAGGTGAATTAGTAGAATTTGAGGAGGGTACTATAGGTATTGCCCTTAATTTAGAATCAAATAATGTTGGTGTTGTATTAATGGGTGACGGTTTGATGATCCAAGAAGGAAGTTCAGTCAAAGCTACGGGAAAAATTGCTCAGATACCGGTGAGTGAGGCTTATTTGGGGCGTGTTATAAACGCCTTGGCTAACCCTATTGATGGTCGAGGTAAGATTTCAGCTTCTGAATCTCGGTTAATTGAATCTCCTGCCCCAGGTATTATTTCGAGACGTTCTGTATATGAGCCTCTTCAAACAGGACTTATTGCTATTGATTCCATGATCCCTATAGGACGCGGCCAGCGAGAATTAATTATTGGTGACAGACAGACCGGTAAAACAGCAGTAGCCACAGATACAATTCTCAATCAACAAGGTCAAAATGTAATATGTGTTTATGTAGCTATTGGTCAAAAAGCTTCTTCCGTGGCTCAGGTAGTGACCAGTTTACAGGAACGAGGGGCAATGGAATACACTATTGTGGTAGCTGAAACAGCCGATTCCCCAGCTACGTTACAATACCTCGCGCCTTATACAGGAGCAGCCTTGGCTGAATATTTTATGTACCGTGAACAACACACTTTAATCATTTATGATGATCTTTCCAAACAAGCACAAGCTTATCGACAAATGTCTCTTCTATTACGAAGACCGCCGGGTCGTGAAGCTTATCCGGGAGATGTTTTTTATTTACATTCACGTCTTTTAGAAAGAGCCGCTAAATTAAGCTCTGAATTAGGTGAAGGAAGTATGACTGCCTTACCAATCGTAGAGACCCAGTCAGGAGATGTTTCAGCTTATATTCCTACTAATGTAATTTCCATTACAGATGGACAAATATTCTTATCCGCCGATCTTTTTAATGCTGGAATCAGACCTGCTATTAATGTAGGGATTTCTGTCTCGAGAGTAGGATCCGCCGCTCAAATTAAAGCTATGAAACAGGTAGCTGGAAAATTAAAATTGGAATTGGCTCAATTCGCTGAATTAGAAGCCTTTGCCCAATTTTCTTCTGATCTCGATAAAGCTACTCAGAATCAATTGGCAAGAGGTCAACGATTGCGTGAGTTACTGAAACAATCCCAATCAGCCCCTCTCACAGTGGAAGAACAGATAATGACCATTTATACCGGAACAAATGGTTATCTGGATGGATTAGAAATTGGACAAGTAAGAAAATTTCTCGTTCAGTTACGCACTTACTTAAAAACAAATAAACCTCAGTTTCAAGAAATCATAGCCTCTACCAAGACATTAACCGCTGAAGCAGAAAGCTTTTTGAAAGAAGGTATTCAAGAGCAACTAGAACGTTTTCTACTTCAGGAGAAAGTATAAAAAAAGAAACGAAACGGGTCATTCTTTTTTTTGATTCTTTAGTCAATTTTACTCTTTAATTTTAATTAAATTTTTAAGAAATTCTATAAATAGAAGTCTATAAGTCAAGTATATATAATAGAAAGAAGTATATAACTAATATCTGTTTAATATTAAATTATCTGTTTAATATTAAATCTTAAAGCATTCAGAATATCTTTCTTATTCTATTTCTTTCTTATCTTTTTTCGAAATAGAATAAAAATATATTATATATAATATATATAAATGGAACTAATAGATAAAAATCAATATAGATATATTGATATTGCGTCCAATAGGATTTGAACCTATACCAAAGGTTTAGAAGACCTATGTCCTATCCATTAGACAATGGACGCTTTTCGCTTTTTTTTTACTTTCCAATTGTTAAAAAAAAAGAATGTGCGAAATCTTTTTAGCAATTGTGTTATTGAATTCACTTCAATACACAATTGCTATTTAGACAATTCTAATAGAGAAAATTGTCTCTATAAAAAAAAAGGGGCAATTGTGAATTTAGAGCGGGTAGCGGGAATCGAACCCGCATCGTTAGCTTGGAAGGCTAAGGGTTTTAGTCGACGTCGATCGATCATTTTTATATTTTTAACGTCTCTAATTCAAAACCGAACATGAAACTTTGGTTTCATTCGGCTCCTTTATGATGGATGAAGAAATTCCCAAATAAAAAAAGACGGGAACGAAATCAAAATTCGACCCATAACATCTATGTTAGCTTTTTTTCCATCTGGGTACTTTCACAGAAAATTTTGCTTTCTAGATGATCCTTCTAGAAGATAGATCAGGCGAACTCGAACAATCTTTCTAGTTACTTCGTTCTTTATTTCTATTTAACGGAATCCTTAGGAAAAGTTTTTGGTTTCTACCGAGCTAAAACAATATAATATGTCGATGTCTTTAGTAAACCAAAGTTCTCGTTTAATAGCTATTTTGCTTCAATTTTTTCTATACCAAACAATGAATAGAACTGAAGATTTAGTTACGATTAGAAAGACACTTTTCTAGCTTTATCCATGGATCCTCTTGTTATACTTATTGAATTGTAAATAGTCATCCAATTCAAAAATTATGTTTCGGAATTTTATAATCCAAATTTACAATTGATTAGAGTCTTTGGATACAAATTACGAGAATCTATAATCTTCCTTGAATCTTTCATTGAAAGGGAAAGGACTAAATCCTTTTAAGAAATAAAATTTTTGATCGGAAGATTAATCAAACCGAGAGACCCTTTAACTTTTAAAGGGATTAAAGGAACGAATCACACTTTTACCACTAAACTATACCCGCTACAATGCAATTATTGCATATAAATTAACCTTTTGTCGAACAAAGTAATCGGGGGTGTAATAAAAAAATCTGAAAAAAATTTAGAAAATTCTAGTGTTGACTTAATAAAATTAGTAAAAGCGGATTCAATTCCACTTTTTTTTTCAATTTCACTTTTTTGTCTAAAAATCCATCGGATGAGTCTTTTTAATTTTAACAAAAAAAGGCCCGGCTGGGGACTGACCAGGCCAGGCTATTAAAATAAAAAAGATCTTTTACTTGTGTTTTGACGAGACAAAATAAAAAAAGGATTCTATATTTCTATTACTGTGGTTTTTTTTATTTCTCTTTCGAGTTCGCGCCTTTTCTTTATCTAATCTTTATCTAAATTTTTAATGTAACTAGAATTACTGAGAAAGTTCTATAAAAACAGTTATATAATAGTAATATATATATTATATATATAAATAGAGGATAAATATATTTATATTTATATAATAAAAAAGAAATTTTATATATTTATATATATAATAAAATATAGAAAATGAAAAAATATATATAATATAAAGAATAATCTATACAAAAAAAGAAAGCTTTTTAAGAATAAAGTGGAGAAGGTTCTTTTTCAAGCCTTTTTTTTTGTTTAATGGAACCTAATAAGTATCCCTTTTCGATTAGGAGAGATGGCTGAGTGGACTAAAGCGTTGGATTGCTAATCCATTGTACGAGTTAATCGTACCGAGGGTTCGAATCCCTCTCTTTCCCTTTCTCCTTTTGATGGTGTGTAATAGATAAAATCCTAATAAAATTCGAGCATTTCCACTAATTAAATAAAGCAATAAAAAACCTTTCTTTTTTATTCTTCACGTCCCGGATTACGTCCTGGATCATTAGATAGGAATCCAAATATGAAGAGAGAAACAAAGAATATAACTACAGTGTATACAAAAAGTTTGAGAGTAAGCATTACACAATCTCCAAGATCTTACTAAAAAAAAAAGAGAATAGATTCTCTATTTTTATATCAAATATCTAATTTTGATACCAATAAATCAAAAAAAAGGTTTCAGAAAGTCATTTGTAATTAAGATAATAGTCGAATCTTTTATATTCAAACAGATTTGCATACCAACATCTAGATATTTTTTTGGTGAACTCGAATCTAATTAGGTTCTTTCATTTAGGGAAAAGAGGATAAAATTTAAGAAATAGAAATGATCCAGATTTAGTATGGCTACCAAAAAATTCAATGTTTGAATTGAGAGTTCGTGCATACGTCAAGATTTTTTTGATCTTTTGAATTGTTGGAAGAATAAAAATCGTGAATTTTTTTAAGACAGTATTAAGAATTTCATCGAAAACTTACAGCGGCTTGCCAAACAAAGGCTAAGAGAAGAAAGAAAAGAGGTATTACGGGCATAACATCTACAATTGGATTCAAAAAGGCGTAGGCCTCTGGCAATTTGGCGACTAAAAAAGTGTTTGAAAAAAGGGCAGAATTAAAACAAATACAGATCAAATTAAATATATTAAGCATAACAAAAATTGGTGTTCTTGTGGATAATTTAATTTTGATTGAGTTATTAATATATTTTTTATATAAGGAAAAAATAAAGAAAGATAGTCTAAAAAGACTTTGTTGAACTTACTCAATCAAAAATCCTTTCATTCTCATAAGAGAATGAAAGAAAAAATATTTTCATACAATATCTTAATTGAATTCTATGTAATGATCAATAAAGTAAGTTTGATTTACTATCTACACGTGTTAAAACTCTAGCACCTATGTAATCTATATTTAATTTTGAATTGACGAACAACCAATAGGAATATTACTCTTTTAGTAGTCTTGAATAAAAAGCGAAATGGGGCGTAGCCAAGCGGTAAGGCAACGGGTTTTGGTCCCGCTATTCGGAGGTTCGAATCCTTCCGTCCCAGAGTACAGTCATTACGGAATAAATCTTCTATTCTATTGCCTTTGTACACCATCTTTCTCTTTCTGTTTTAAAATCCAATATTTTTTAAGAATAAAATATTGAAATGAAAAGAAGAATAAACTTATTTTTCATTATTTCAACCGAATTCAAAAAAATCTATATTTATATAGAAATATAGATTTCTATTCAAATTAATATGGGATTCATTTGAATTCTGACTGAACCTTTACGCGTAAATTCACTATTCCATTCATAGAGAAAGAAAAGGTATAGATTACGATATACTCACTGAACTATGACTATTCATGATTCCATCATTGAATCAATTACACAAACTAGAGGAATGTTATGGTAAAACTTCGTTTAAAACGATGTGGTAGAAAGCAACGTGCGACTTGAATTGAAGGACATGATCTGCTGTGGATTTTTTCATCCGCCACTTTTTATATAGGAATATAGGTGCTCTTGGCTCGACATTTTGTGTTCTATTTTACAAGAGTCCTACACTTTTTTGGAATATAAAAAAGAGTACAGGATGGAGCTCGAGGAGAATAGAAAGTTTTTATTCCTTTCGCAGGAGTAAGGATCTAGGGTTAGTGCGAATCAATAAGTTGGAACAACTTCGTAAGTCTTTTTATATTGAAAAAAAGTCCTTTCAAGCAATTTTACAATGGAAAAGGAAATTTTCTTAAAATGGTAAAATTCTTTGAATCAAAAGTCTATCATGCGTGAATCAAGCGTTTGTATGATTCTTTGGATAGAAAGAAAAGAAATCATAAACAAAATAAGGGGCTTGTTGCTGCCCTTTTTTAATAAAACGATTCAAGATCACCGAAGTCATGTCTAAACCTAAAGATTCTAAAGTAAGGAGAAAGAATCCTGAAACAAGGAAATCCAGTTTTCAATTGTTTGAACAACTAGATCAGAATGAAGAATCAAAATTGATTCTAAAAAATGAGACAAACAAAAAAAGGGCTAGAGACTACTCAATAAAAAAAGTACTTAAGGATTCTCCGGTGAGATATTTGAGAGTTGTTTAACTTGAGTTACGAGAGTACGAATATTATGAATGCTTTTTATGGAAAAAATATTTAGGGTTTCAATACTGGCTAATTGATTTAATGTTTTTATTAATCTATTTAATATTTGAATTTACTATTTGAATTTTATACAGAGAGTTAACTTCTACACATTGAATTTTTTTTCTCGAGCCGTATGAGGCCAAAACCTCTTATACGTTTCTAGGGGGGGTATTATTCATATACATCTATCCCAATGAGCCGTTTATCGAATCGTTGCAATTGATGTTCGATCCCGAAGAGAAGGAAGAGATCTTAGCAAGGTGGGTTTTTATGATCCGATAACTAATCAAACTTATTTAAATCTTCCTGCTATTCTCGATTTTCTTAAAAAAGGAGCTCAACCAACAAGAACAGTTCATGATATTTCAAAGAAGGCAGGGATTTTTACGGAATTTAAGTCTTAATAAAATGAAATTGAATTAATGAAATATAAAAAAGAGGATGTGAAAGACTCGTATATAGCTTGATATCAAATTTTATCTACTCTTCTCTTTCCTCCTCTTTCACTTCCATCATATTTATTTTGATTTATTAGAATTTCGATTTATTATTAGTATTCCTCTTAAGGTACGAATACTAAAAAATACCCTGCTAACAACTACTATATTTTATAATCATACACAAATTTATGAAAAAATTTTTGGATCTAGATTATATAAATTCGAATTTTTTTATAAATACAAAATTTTACTATATAGAAAATAATACTGTATATAAAATAATATATTAATTCTGAATAAAACCAATATATATATTATTATATGAATAATTTATTCATCATAAAAAATGGGTCTAAAAAAGTATAAAAAGATTTGAGATTACCTTAACTGGCTTAGTTTTCATTCATTGTATGAACTAACAAACCAAGGGGTTAAGCTTTTTTATTTATTTTTTCTATTCTTTTCACTATATGAAAAATTCATAATCATATTGACAACAGTGTATGGACCAAATATAATTCTCTCATAGATAAATGGATCTATTTATCCCTGACGCACACACGACTTGATTTTTTTTCTTTATTCTGGTTGTATCTACATATTTGCAGTACGTTCTTTTTTTGTTTTTTGGGGTTGCTAACTCAACGGTAGAGTACTCGGCTTTTAAGTGCGACTAGCATCTTTTACACATTTGTATGAAGAAAAGGATTCGTCCAGATCTGCGGTAGAGTTTGTAAGACCACGACTG
>OVBN01000189.1:85000-87500 GCA_900406565.1 Turritis glabra
GAATCCGCACGAATCGGATTTTTTTAGGAAAATATCGAGAGAGAATTGGATTTGGTTAGACAATGTGTGGTTGGTAAACAAGGATAGATTTTTTAGCAAGGTACGAAACGTATCGTCAAATATTCAATATGATTCTACAAGATCTAGTTTCGTTCAAGTAACGGATTCTAGCCAATTGAACGGATCTTCTGATCAATTCATAGATCCTTTCGATTCCATTAGTAATGAGGATTCGGAATATCACTATCACACATTGATCAATCAAAGAGAGATTCAACAACTAAAAGAAAGATCGATTCTTTTGGATCCTTCCTTTATTCAAACGGAAGGAAGAGAGATAGAATCAGACCGATTCCCTAAATACCTTTCTGGCTATTCCTCAATGCCCCGGCTATTCACGGAACGTGAGAAGCGAATGAATAATCATCTGCTTCCGGAAGAAAGCGAAGAATTTCTTGGGAATCCTACAAGAGCCATTCGTTCTTTTTTCTCTGACAGATGGTCAGAACTTCATCTGGGTTCGAATCCTACTGAGAGGTCCACTAGGGATCAGAAATTGTTGAAGAAAGAACAAGATGTTTCTTTTGTCCCTTCCAGGCGATCGGAAAATAAAGAAATAATTAATATATTCAAGATAATTACGTATTTACAAAATACCGTCTCAATTCATCCTATTTCATCAGATCTGGGATGTGATATGGTTCCGAAGGATGAACTGGATATGGACAGTTCCAATAAGATTTCATTCTTGAACAAAAATCCATTTTTTGATTTATTTCATCTATTCCATGAACGGAAGAGGGGGGGATACACGTTACGCCACGAGTCAGAAGAGAGATTTCAAGAAATGGCAGATCTATTCACTCTATCAATAACCGAGCCGGATCTGGTGTATCATAAGGGATTTGCCTTTTCTATTGATTCCTACGGATTGGATCAAAGACAATTCTTGAAGGAGGTTTTCAACTTCAGGGATGAATCGAAAAAGAAATCTTTATTGGTTCTACCTCCTATTTTTTATGAAGAAAATGAATCTTTTTATCGAAGGATCAGAAAAAATTGGGTCCGGATCTCCTGCGGGAATTATTTGGAAGATCCAAAAAGAGTGGTATTTGCTAGCAACAACATAATGGAGGCAGTCAATCAATATAGATTGATCCGAAATATGATTCAAATCCAATTCCAATATAGTCCCTATGGGTACATAAGAAATGTATTGAATCGATTCTTTTTAATGAAGAGACCTGATCGCAACTTCGAATATGGAATTCAAAGGGATCTAATAGGAAATGATACTCTGAATCATAGAACTATAATGAAAGATACGATCAACCAACATTTATCGAATTTGAAAAAGAGTCAGAAGAAATGGTTCGATCCTCTTATTTTTCTTTCTCAAACCGAGAGATCCATAAATCGGGATCCTAATGCATATAGATACAAATGGTCCAATGGGAGCAAGAATTTCCAGGAGCATTTGGAACATTTCGTTTCTGAGCGGAAGAGCCGTTTTCAAGTAGTGTTCGATCAATTATGTATTAATCAATATTCGATTGATTGGTCTGAGGTTATTGATAAAAAAGATTTGTCTAAGTCACTTCGTTTCTTTTTGTCTAAGTTACTTCGTTTCTTTTTGTCCAAGTTACTTCTTTTTTTGTCCAAGTTACTTCTCTTTTTGTCTAACTCACTTCCTTTTTTCTTTGTGAGTTTCGAGAATATCCCCATTCATAGGTCTGAGATCCACATCTATGAATTGAAAGGTCCGAACGATCAACTCTGCAATCAGTTGTTAGAATCAATAGGTCTTCAAATCGTTCATTTGAAAAAATTGAAACCCTTTTTATTGGATGATCATAATACTTCTCAAAAATCGAAATTCTTGATCAATGGAGGAACAATATCACCATTTTTGTTCAATAAAATACCAACGTGGATGATTGACTCATTCCATACTAGAAAGAATCGCAGGAAATCTTTTGATAACACGGATTCCTATTTCTCAATCGTATCCCACGATCAAGACAATTGGCTGAATCCCGTGAAACCATTTCAGAGAAGTTCATTGATATCTTCTTTTTCTAAAGCAAATCGACTTCGATTCTTGAATAATCCACATCACTTCTGCTTCTATTGTAACAAAAGATTCCCTTTTTATGTGGAAAAGGCCCGTCTCAATAATTCTGATTTTACGTATGGACAATTCCTCACTATCTTGTTCATTCACAACAAAAAATTTTCTTCGTGCGGTGGTAAAAAAAAACATGCTTTTTTGGAGAGAGATACTATTTCACCTTCGTCAATCGAGTCACAGGTATCTAACATATTCATATCTAACGATTTTCCACAAAGTGGTGACGAAAGGTATAACTTGTACAAATCTTTCCATTTTCCAATTCGATCCGATCCATTAGTTCGTAGAGCTATTTACTCGATTGCAGACATTTCTGGAACACCTCTAATAGAGGGACAAAGAGTCAATTTTGAAAGAACGTATTGTCAA
>OVBN01000191.1:0-14950 GCA_900406565.1 Turritis glabra
AAGAACCAAAAAGATTTGTGCCAAAACAACCGATCCTAAGAAGAACAAAAGGCCTTGGACACGTAATGGATCTTGAAGTACTATTTCCGCATCCCCCTGACCAAATCCACCCACATTAGGATTACTCGTTAATGGTTGATCGAGTTTAATGGATTCGCCCTCTGAAACAAGAAGTTCTAGGCCTCGAGGGATAATATCAATCACTTCGCGTCCGTTCGATGCATCCACTATGGTTATTTCGTATCCCCCTTTTTCTTTTCGTAAAATTTTGCTTATTATCCCTCCTGCCGTAGCATTATAAACAGTATTGTTACTTTTGCTACCATCAGGATAAATCTGACCCCTTCCCCTGTTTCCACCTACGTATATAGGATATTTTAAGAAGTGAACATCTTTATTAGTAGCAGGGTCTGGAGCAAGAATAGGAAAGGTTATTTCACTATATTTTTGACCAGGAACAGGACCTATCACAAGAATATTTTTTTTATTGGGGCGATAATTCTGAAAAGACAGATTTCCTATCTTTTCTTTCATCTCGGGTGAAATACGATCGGGGGGGCTAATTCAAACCCCTCCGGTAAAATAAGAACAGCTCCCACATTCAAAGCTCCTTTTTTACCATTAGCTAGAACTTGTTTTAGTTGCATATCATAAGGAATTTTAACAACTGCTTCAAATACAGTATCAGGAAGTACCGTTTGTGGAACCTCAATATCCACGGGCTTATTAGCTAAATGGCAATTGGCACATACAATACGCCCAGTTGCCTCTCGTGGATTTTCATAATTCTGCTGGGCAAAAATCGGATATGCACTTGAAATGGATGCCCAAGTTATTATATATATCATGAGTGAGACAGATATGGAGCGAGTAATCTCTTCCCTTATCCAAGAAAAGGTATTTCTAGTTTGCATGGTCCAATCATTTATCCCGAAAATTTCTACAATAAAGTTAGCTAGGTCGATAATATACTTCCCTAGCCACAATTCTGCTATTTACATTTACTGAAAAAAATCAAATTTTTTTTGTTGAAATATACAAGGAATCCCTCATGGGTAAAAAGAGTAAAGTAAATATGACTTTGATTTGGTTATGATGTATAAGGTACGAAAGATTTAAATTGGTGAATCTTTTTTTAGTCGTTTATTGCATGATAAATCACTACAAGTGACGGAGATACACGATTTAAATAACGAAAAATCCAATATTTAAAAATTGTATCAAGAATGACTGGAAAGGTAGAAACTAGACCAGATAAAATTTGCTCATAATGAGCAAACCCAAAATCTTTGTAAATATAACCAATCATTAGTTCCCAACCGTGAGGCGAATGGAAGCCGATACATAAATCAGTTAATAAAAGAATCGAAAAAGCTTTAATTGTATCACTTAAATTATATAGGAATTCTTGAACCCAAGAATTCAGAATAAAAAGCTTTTCCTTACCCCAAAAGGAATAACCACTTAGAATAACGAAAGATATTAGATTTGTCGAGAAGTGCAAGATTGTATGGATACGATACTCATTGTGTATCTTGATGAATTGGATCGTTTCTTTGTGGATTCCTAGACGAAATTGTTGTAAATCGGTTTCTGGGTATTCCTTTATCATTTCATCGAGCAGGAATAGTTCCTCTAATTGTATGAATTTTTCTAGAACACTTTTTTCTTGAATATCATTCAAAAAAGTTTCGCATTGTCTAGTATTCCACCAATTAGTAATCCAAGTTTTCAAACTTTTATTACAACAGAGAGAGATCAACCAGGGCAAAAAGACTATAGATGTAAAATAAAAAAAAGGAATGAATGCTTTCTTTTTTGCCATTTTGAATCTGTGAATTGTTAATGAACCTACCTCATTTGTTGATTCTATTAGATCTAATATTTCTATCGAGCATGAGTTTCTATTCTAATTCGAATAGAATATAGTGAGCCTATGAATCGATTTTCTCTTTTGCTGTTGATTCAATACTGAGTCTTTGCTTTGCATCTAGAAAGAATACAGAAATAGACTCAGAATACACTTCCAACTTGAATCAAGAAAAAATAGGGTTTCCAGGATGTTATTCCCCCTTTTTTCGATCAATACAAATTTCGAGACGAAACGAAGAAACTCCTTTTCTTTTCTATCATCTTTTCTATCAAATATATCAAAAAAAACGAGCATAAAAGAATAGATCAATATTCAATTGAAAAAAAAAGAAATAAATTCTTTCGTTTTTTCTTCCTCCTGCCAAAGCATTTAGTCTTTTAAAATTAATTCATTTCAAAATACTTCAATTGGTACACGCAAGAAGTAAGCCAATTCAGCAGCTTTTTGCTCAATTTCTCGTGTAGTAAAATTCTCATCAGTACGAATTAAAGGAATAGCCCCTTGACCTCGAATTTCCATATAAAGGACACGCCGAGCAGAAACACCCTCTTTAACTTCTATTCTGATGGACTGAATATCTTTCATAAAGAATCGTAAAAAGATGCGACGACTTTTTCCAGGAAATCCCCAACGAAAAATACGCACTATTCCTTCTTTTCGGTCGAAAAGATCATAACCACTACCCACATTCCACAAAATAGTGCACCACAAATAGCAACTAATAAAGAGACCTGCGATCCCATAGAAAGACATCACAATCCCTTGTGGAAAAAAAATGATTTGCTGAGACGGAAATAACGATATAACATTTCTACCAAGATAACTAGAAGTTCCAACCAATAAGAATCCTAATGAACCTAAAAATAGGATAAAGGCCCAGCAGAAATTACTTGTTTTTCGAGATCCCGTTATAAATTCTATCCATATAGATTCTGATCGCCAACTCATATATATTAGATCCAGTTATACAATTTTTTGGAATTGAGAAAATATGACTTTCCTTTTTTTTTGTTTGTAGGAATCTATGTGTTATATAATATTCTACCAAATGGGTCTTATCGAATCGAAGTTTTTAAAATAAAAAAAGGAGTGATACGATTAGGTCTCAGCCGATCTAAAAAATCTTATTTTTTTGAATATGAAGAAATAAAGAAGCCATTGCAATTGCCGGAAAGACTAGGCCTACTAAAGGCACAAAAATAGAGGGTAAGTTATTGAAAGTTGTCATAAAATGGGTACCTCAATTGAATATTTGTACCTGTTATTGTTATATTCTTAATTCTAAAGATATCTTAGAATATCTTGTATTTTTATTATTTCTATTATATATATTATATAATAATACTAAGTATCTTTAAGTAAATATATATCTACTATACAACCTAATAGAAATATATAGAATAGAACCTAATAGAAATAGAATAAAAAAATAGGTACAAGAAACGCCAAACTAAATAAATGGACTTATTAATCTTTCAAAATAAAATAGATGTATCATAATCCCCTTGTTAGATTTATTATTCTTTTTGTCTTCTACTTATAATAGTCATTAATAAAGAAAAAATTTTATTCCATTACAAATTTACAAATTTCTACAAAATTGATTAGAATCTGATCCAACAACAGGGAATTTTCGGGAAATGCAAAAAGATGGAAGACTCTCTATAGGTCTGTATCTATCTCTATTTGAATTATCTATCCATATGCAAGCAAGGGAGGAAAATGAACTTTTTTTATTTGTCTAGTCTAATTTGAACTTCCCTAAAACAAAAATTCACTTTTTATCTTGTTGATAGAGGTTTACTGAGTAGTAAACAAGAATATCGATAAAAAAATGATTCGAAAGAAAAATGAATTTTTCAGGGTTTTCGTTTAATTCTGATAAACTAACCGTTCTATTTGATTTAATTTTTGTTCAAAGGAAAAAAAGCATGGAGCTGAAATAACTCGCTCAGAACACCTTTTAAAAGATTACGTGGTACAATTGCATCCAATAAGCCCTTACGGAATAAAGATTCAGCCGCTTGTGAACCTTCAGGCACGGCTTTTTTCAATGTTTGTTCAATTACTCTTTTACCCGCAAATGCAATATAGGCATAGGGTTCGGCAATAATGATATCCCCCAACATACCAAAACTAGCTGTCACTCCACCGGTAGTAGGAGATGTAAGAATTGATATATAGAATAACTTTTTACTTGATTGATAATCACATAAAACCGAAGAAATTTTAGCCATTTGCATTAAACTTAAACTTCCTTCTTGCATTCGTGCTCCTCCGGAAGAACACACTAAAATAAGAGGTAAACATTGATTGGTAGCATACTCGATCAAACGAGTTATTTTTTCGCCTACTACGGATCCCATACTACCCCCCATAAACTGAAAATCCATAACCCCAAGGGCTACCGGAATACCGTTTAGTTGACCTGTACCTGTTTGAACAGCGTCAGTCAATCCTGTAGTTTTTTGAGCAGAGTCAATACGATTTTTATAAGGTTCCTCCTTCGAATGAAATTTAATGGGATCCGCGGAGACCATGTCTTCATCCATAGGATTCCAAGTACCCGGATCAATCGAAAGCTCGATTCTCTCTGAACTACTCATTTTCAAATAATGTCCACATTGTTCACAAACATTCATTTTGACTTTCTTATACATTAATCCATAACAATTGTCGCATTGAATCCACAATTGATTGTAGTTTTGAGTTATATCGAAATCCTTAGAACTTTTTAAATTACTACGATTCCTATTAGTTCTTATCTTGTAATTTTTGCTTTCACGAATCTTTCCACTTTCACTACAAATGAAATTATAAATGTAACTTTCATTGGAATTATTACTATCGCTTAAAAAGTTACTATCAATACAGATGTAAGAACGAAAATAAGAATCAATGCAACTATTAATGTGATTAGTATAATTATATTTAGTATCCTTAATATAAGGATCATAGTGCAGATCGTTGTCACCTTTAGATCTATTATTCAGATAACTAGAACTACAATAACTATAAAAAAAATTTTCTAGGTCACTAAAATCATTGTCAATCTCAAAAATTTTTTTTTTTATATCAAAATATATAGAATAACTATTCTTATTACTATCCCTAACAAAAAAGGTGTCATCCGATATGAAATTGCGAATGTCCCTGGAGCTAACTAAAAGATCAACATTATTGGAATAACTAGAACGCTCACCCCAACCATAAAAGTTTTTATCCATATCATATATAAAACGGTCTTGACTTATAGTAGTCTTTTCACTAGGAGCAAAACTATCCATTGCTTTACTTAGCTCGCCTCTGTATTCCAATTCTCCCTTAGAAAACATAAAATTGAACCACGACTTTTCCATAGAGCTTCTGGCCTATATTTAAATGAAAATACAATAACAATAGATGAATAGTCATTCAATGAAAAAATTGAAAAATGCAAAATTTTTTTGAATAGTTCATTTTCTATTCAGAGTAAACAAAACATATCGATGCAATTGCTAAGATTATTAAGTAAAAGTAAAGTAATTGAAATTAATAAATTTTCATTCTAAATGAAAATTAAGGATTTTCTTATATTGTGTAAAATTCTCATAAAAAAAAAAGAAATATTTGTTCTTCGCTTATGAATATAAGGATATGAAGAACTTTTTTAGTAAAATCTCGTATACTAAATATAAAATAAAATATAAACTAAAAAAAGTTTTTTATTCCAATACGGAATGAAAAGAAAAGGACAACATGCAGGATGGGGTAGAAGAAGCGGGGATACTTGGTTCAAGCCCTGACACGAAAGAATACAACACTCCTAAGAATCCATGTTTCGTATAGGATTTCTTGTGGACACAACACTCCAATAAAAAAATTGTAGTTGTGTTTAATCTTCTTTTTTTTATTGAAGAGTTTTTTTATATCTAGATTAAGTATGTATCTATCAAAAAAAAATAGTATATACAACAGATAAACTCGGCTCAATCTTTTTTTTTACTAAAAAGATTGAGCCGAGTGCAATTAAACTAATAAAACAAACGTGAATTACTAATCTAATCTAATTTATCTACTTTTTGTCATCTAATTCATCGATGGTATCGATGGTTGGGAAGTTAAATCTGATCTCTTTCCATACTTCACAAGCAGCAGCTAGTTCAGGACTCCATTTGCAAGCTTCACGGATAATTTCATTACCCTCGACTGCAAGATCACGTCCCTCATTACGAGCTTGTACACATGCTTCCAGAGCTACTCGGTTAGCTACGGCACCCGGTGCATTTCCCCAAGGGTGGCCTAAAGTTCCTCCACCGAATTGTAGTACAGAATCATCTCCAAAGATCTCGGTCAAAGCAGGCATATGCCAAACGTGAATACCCCCTGAAGCCACAGGCAGAACACCTGGTAGTGAGACCCAATCTTGAGTGAAAAAGATACCGCGGCTTCTATCTTTTTCAACATAATCATCGCGCAGTAAATCAACAAAGCCCAAAGTTGACTCCCTGTCTCCTTCAAGTTTACCTACTACTGTACCCGCGTGAACATGATCTCCACCAGATAGACGTAAAGCTTTAGCTAGTACACGGAAGTGCATACCATGATTCTTCTGTCTATCAATAACAGCGTGCATTGCACGGTGGATGTGAAGAAGTAGGCCATTATCTCGGCAATAATGAGCCAAACTAGTATTTGCGGTGAATCCCCCTGTTAAGTAGTCATGCATTACGATAGGAACTCCCAATTCTCTGGCAAATACAGCTCTTTTGATCATTTCTTCGCATGTACCCGCAGTAGCATTCAAATAATGCCCTTTGATTTCACCTGTTTCAGCCTGTGATTTATAAATAGCTTCGGCACAAAATAAGAAACGGTCTCTCCAACGCATAAATGGTTGGGAGTTAACATTCTCATCATCTTTGGTAAAATCAAGTCCACCACGTAGACATTCATAAACTGCTCTACCATAGTTCTTCGCGGATAACCCCAATTTTGGTTTAATAGTACATCCTAATAGGGGACGTCCATACTTGTTCAATTTATCTCTTTCAACTTGGATACCATGAGGTGGTCCTTGGAAAGTTTTAGTATAAGCAGGAGGAATTCGCAGATCCTCTAGACGTAGAGCAGCCAGGGCTTTGAACCCAAATACATTACCCACAATCGAGGTAAACATGTTAGTAACCGAACCTTCTTCAAAAAGGTCTAAGGGGTAAGCTACATACGCAATAAATTGAGTTTCTTCTCCTAGAACGGGCTCGATGTGGTAGCATCGTCCTTTGTAACGATCAAGGCTGGTAAGCCCATCGGTCCACACAGTTGTCCATGTACCAGTAGAAGATTCAGCAGCTACCGCAGCCCCTGCTTCTTCAGGTGGAACTCCGGGTTGAGGAGTTACTCGGAATGCTGCCAAGATATCAGTATCCTTGGTTTCATATTCAGGAGTATAATAAGTCAATTTATACTCTTTAACACCAGCTTTGAATCCAACACTTGCTTTAGTCTCTGTTTGTGGTGACATAAGTCCCTCCCTACAAGTCATGAATTTAGAATTCTTGCAATAAAACAACAAGGTCTACTCGACATAAATTAGGAATAGATTTAATTAACCTTTTTCACAGGAATCTTTCACAAAATTATCAACTAATCAGAATGATTCTTTATTAGACCATGATATTTGATTCGCCAAATACATCATTATTGTATATTCTTTCATATGTATAGCGCAACCTAATACTTCTTTTTCAAGTTTTGAATCTTTGACTTTTTATAAATCCAAATATTTAATATTAAAATATTAATAAAATCACTCTTGACAGTAATATATGTTGTATATGTAAATCCTAGATATGACAATATGCGGAATTCATCCATGAAAACGAAAAACAAGGGGGGGTTGCTAAAGGGATGAATAAATGGGACGCATAACCGGATATGCTAAAATGAAAATACAAAAAAAAAAAGGCTAATGAGATCCAAATAATGAATCATAACTAGAATTCCGTTTCGAATTCGCTAGATAAAAAAAAGTATTGCCTATTCTATTATGATAAATAAATCAAAGACTTTTCGCAAAAAACTTTTTTATTCATATATTTTTTATTTTAAAACTAGGTTTCAGTTAGTTGAGCTTGAAAATGACTATTCCTTCCTTGAATAAGTAAAAAATTGAAATCCGCTTGGGTGGTACCAACGAAATCGAGTGCTTACTCCCATTTGTTATTGAATTAACCGATGAATTTGCTATCGAAGATTTTTTCTGTATTCGAAAAATTTCGCAACAAAATTTAACATATTTTTTTATTATGAGAATAAATCCTACTACTTCGGATCCAGAGGTTTCGATACGTGAAAAAAAAAACCTGGGACGTATCGCCCAAATCATTGGTCCGGTACTGGATGTAGCCTTTCCCCCGGGCAAAATGCCTAATATTTACAATGCTCTGGTGGTTAAGGGTCGAGATACTCTTGGTCAAAAAATTAATGTGACTTGTGAAGTACAGCAATTATTAGGAAATAATCGAGTTAGAGCTGTAGCTATGAGTGCGACAGAGGGTTTAAAGAGAGGAATGGACGTGGTTGATATGGGAAATCCTCTAAGTGTTCCAGTCGGCGGAGCGACTCTAGGACGAATTTTCAACGTGCTTGGGGAACCCGTTGATAATTTAGGTCCTGTCGACACTCGCACAACATCTCCTATCCATAAATCCGCGCCTGCTTTTATACAATTAGATACAAAATTATCGATTTTTGAAACAGGAATTAAAGTAGTAGATCTTTTGGCCCCTTATCGTCGTGGGGGAAAAATTGGACTATTCGGTGGGGCTGGCGTGGGTAAAACAGTACTAATTATGGAATTGATCAACAACATTGCTAAAGCTCATGGTGGTGTATCCGTATTTGGTGGAGTAGGCGAACGGACTCGTGAAGGAAATGATCTTTACATGGAAATGAAAGAATCTGGAGTCATTAATGAACAAAATCTTGCGGAATCCAAAGTGGCCCTAGTCTATGGTCAGATGAATGAACCGCCAGGAGCTCGTATGAGAGTTGGTCTGACTGCCTTAACTATGGCAGAATATTTCCGAGATGTTAATGAGCAAGACGTACTTCTATTTATCGACAATATCTTCCGTTTCGTACAAGCAGGATCCGAGGTATCCGCTTTATTGGGTAGAATGCCTTCTGCTGTGGGTTATCAACCCACCCTTAGTACCGAAATGGGTACTTTACAAGAAAGAATTACTTCTACGAAAAAAGGGTCCATAACCTCTATTCAAGCAGTTTATGTACCTGCAGATGATTTGACTGACCCCGCTCCTGCCACCACATTTGCACATTTAGATGCGACTACCGTACTATCAAGAGGATTAGCTGCCAAAGGTATCTATCCAGCGGTAGATCCTTTAGATTCAACGTCAACTATGCTACAACCTCGAATCGTTGGCGAGGAACATTATGAAACTGCGCAACAAGTCAAGCAAACTTTACAACGTTACAAGGAGCTTCAGGACATTATAGCTATCCTGGGGTTGGACGAATTATCCGAAGAGGATCGCTTAACCGTAGCAAGAGCACGAAAAATTGAGCGTTTCTTATCACAACCCTTTTTCGTAGCAGAAGTATTTACAGGTTCTCCGGGAAAATATGTTGGTCTAGCGGAAACAATTAGAGGGTTTAAATTGATCCTTTCCGGAGAATTTGATTCTCTTCCTGAACAGGCCTTTTACTTAGTGGGTAACATCGATGAAGCTACTGCGAAGGCTACGAACTTAGAAATGGAGAGTAAATTGAAGAAATGACTTTAAATCTTTGTGTACTGACTCCGAATCGAATTGTTTGGGATTCAGAAGTAAAAGAAATCATTTTATCTACTAATAGTGGACAAATTGGCGTATTACCAAACCACGCGCCAATTGCCACAGCTGTTGATATAGGTATTTTGAAAATACGCCTTAATAACCAATGGTTAACGATGGCTCTGATGGGCGGTTTTGCTAGAATAGGCAATAATGAAATCACTATTTTAGTAAATGATGCAGAGAAAAATAGTGACATTGATCCACAAGAAGCTCAGCAAACTCTTGAAATAGCAGAAGCTAACTTGAGAAAAGCTGAAGGTAAGAGACAGACAATTGAGGCTAATCTAGCTCTCAGACGAGCTCGGACACGAGTCGAGGCTCTCAATACGATTTGATTTTGTAACTAGCTGACGTGTAAAAAAAAAAAAGGATCGAAAAGCGAAAAAAACAATAAAAAAAAAAGCTGGTTACAAAAACTTATTAGACACCATTGATCATGGTGTCTAATAAGTTATACCTACTATTGGATTTGAACCAATGACTCCTGCCGTATGAAAGCAATACTCTAACCACTGAGTTAAGTAGGTTATTTATCATCGTAAAGAGAAGGAAAGGGATACCTATCACATCCATAGGATTATAAATCCAATATTATTTCTAAGCAATACCAATAAACAACGAGATCAAAGAGATATAATGTTCGATCATGTAATATTAATCTTGACAAGAAATTATCTACATGATAAGATAAAATGTGTATCACAAACCCAAGGCTATAGCTCAGTTAGGTAGAGCACCTCGTTTACACGTGCGCCAAAGTTTTTCAGAGGAGTCCATCGCGCAATCAAATTAATTGATTGATCTTATTAAGAAATCGATGTCTTACTCCATGACTTTTTTTTAGGAAAAAAGAGGAGAACAACAGCCTGACATTAGGTCCTATTAAAGTACCCCGTTAGGTAGGGAATGAATAGAACCCGTCATTGATTTGAGATATTGATAGGGTGAATACCCAGTCTACTCAATGCTAGGTAGAATGAGTATAAGGAACTCAAAAATGATCTTTTCGTCCTATGAACCTTAAGGTGTATCAAGTTTCATGTTTGATTTTTTAATCAGGATGTTAGAGACTATATTTAACTTAAGTTGATCTAGACCAAAAGCAAACCTACGTCAAGAGAACCCTTCTTTGAAACACTTTGGTAGTTCTTCTGTATTGTATTAGAATTCAAAACTAATAAATCAGAGTACTTGGAACCATTTCTTATCTTTTTTTAAGAAAAAATATGGTAGACTAACTGATCTTTCGATCAGTTAATGAAAGAGCCCAATGCAAAAAAAAAATGCATGTTGGGTCTTTGAAAGAGTTCGAATCATTTTGATAATAATAAGTTCGAACTCTTTTACCGAGCAGGTCTACGGTTCGAGTCCGTATAGCCCTAACTAAGAAATTGATTCTAATAAATCACATTAAAATCAAAATAATTGGATAAATTTTTTACTTATTTATTGTATTCTTTATTTCTAACAGGTTACTTTTAATTGCTTGGTTCATAAAAAAAATTCCCATATCATAAACCATAAGTCCTGGGATCGTTCAGAATAAAACGGAAAACCTAATTTTATTTCAATGGAGCCAATCACTATCTATCGATATATCTAGATAGATACTTATTTATAATTTAGTCTCAACTTTTTCTTCATTAATTTTCATAGTTGTAATTTTTTATATGAATTTTCCTCGTTCACTAGCTACAATCAAAAAGTTCATAATACTTTCTTTTTTTGTATCCCGACTCAATCTTGGTTACTTTTTTTATGACACGGCTTGTTTAAAAATAAAAACAGAAATCTAATTAAATTCAACCAAAATGAAATCTATCTAATACTAAGTAAGATGAGTATGGTAAAGTCTTACTGGATTTTTTGATACGTCATCATTTTAAAAACGAAGAGATTTTCGAAATTGTGTTTTTTTTTATTTTTTGAAACAGAAAAAAAAAAAAATTACTAGTTATTAATCATATTAATATTATATTATTAATATTAGAAACTATTAGTAATAGAAACATGGAAATATTAAGTAATTAAGTGTACTGAAAATAAGAAATCTATAAATCTTAAAATGAGACGTCTACCACAGCAACCAAACGAAAATAAATGATTCGATTAACCTTAATTTTTGTTTTGACTCAAGAGTTCTATATCCCTGCCCAATCCACTCCGATTGGAATTGACTAAGCAGGTATTTTTCCACATTCATAGGAGTTCGTCTATGTTTCTGCTTTACGAATATGATATTTTCTGGGCATTTTTAATAATATCAAGTGCTATTCCTGTTTTGGCATTTCTAATTTCCGGAGTTTTATCTCCAATTAGGAAGGGGCCGGAGAAACTTTCTAGTTATGAATCAGGTATAGAACCGATCGGGGATGCTTGGTTACAATTTAGAATCCGTTATTATATGTTGCTCTAGTTTTTGTTGTTTTTGATGTTGAAACTGTTTTCTGTATCCGTGGGCAATGAGTTTCGATGTATGGGGGTATCTGCTTTTATAGAAGCTTTCATTTTCGTGCTTATCCTAATTCTTGGTTTAGTTTATGCATGGCGAAAAGGAGCATTGGAATGGTCTTAGTTCGTTTCCCGAATACTTGTACAATAATAATAAAAAAAAGTAAAAAAAAACCATTGAAACAATTATGAATTCCATTAAGTTTCCCGTACTTGATCGAACAACAAAAAATTCAGTTATTTCAACTACGTTAAATGATCTTTCAAATTGGTCAAGACTTTCCAGCCTATGGCCGCTTCTTTATGGTACCAGTTGTTGTTTTATTGAATTTGCCTCATTAATAGGCTCCCGATTTGACTTTGATCGTTATGGGTTAGTACCAAGATCGAGTCCTAGACAGGCGGACCTTATTTTAACAGCAGGTACAGTAACAATGAAAATGGCTCCTTCTTTAGTGCGATTATATGAACAAATGCCTGAACCAAAGTATGTTATTGCTATGGGAGCGTGTACAATTACAGGGGGATGTTCAGTACCGATTCGTATAGTACTGTTCGAGGAGTTGATAAGCTAATTCCTGTAGATGTCTATTTGCCGGGTTGTCCACCTAAACCAGAGGCTGTTATAGACGCTATAACAAAGCTTCGTAAGAAAATAGCTAGAGAAATCTATAAGGATCGAATTAGACCTCAACAGGGTAATCGGTGTTTTACTACCAATCACAAGTTTTTTGTTGTACGCAGTCCGCATACTGGAAATTATGATCAAGAATTACTCTATCCACCATCATCTACTTCAGAGATCTCTACTGAAACATTTTTTAAATACAAAAGTCCAGTATCTTCCCACGAATTAGTGAATTAGGGAGGCTTTTAGAGAATCAGAAAAAAATCTTCATAAATTAGAACTCATGGTAAATGTGAAATACTTATTTATAAAAAAGGTGTGGGGGAAATAAAAAAGATGCAGGGCACTTTGTCCGTTGGCTAGCCAAACGCGGGCTGGTTCATAGATCGTTGGGCTTCGATTACCAAGGAATAGAGACTTTACAAATAAAGCCCGAAGATTGGCATTCTATTGCTGTAATTTTATATGTATATGGTTACAATTATTTACGTTCGCAATGTGCCTATGATGTGGCACCAGGTGGCCTCTTAGCCAGCGTGTATCATCTTACGAGAATAGAATATGGTGTCAATCAAGCGGAAGAAGTCTGCATAAAAGTATTTACTCACAGGAGTAATCCTAGAATTCCATCCGTTTTCTGGGTTTGGAAAAGTACGGATTTTCAAGAACGGGAATCTTATGATATGTTAGGAATCACTTATGATAGCCATCCACGACTGAAACGGATCCTAATGCCCGAAAGTTGGATAGGGTGGCCTTTACGTAAGGATTATATTGCCCCCAATTTTTATGAAATACAAGATGCTTATTGAATGATAAAAAATGAGCCTTAGCTTCTAGAACTACAGACCTTCACGGAATATTTGGAATTCGAGTCTTTTTTAGATCAAACAAACAGAAGAGTTGAGGTCTCGTTCATATTATTAGAGATAGCTTGATCTCCAATTTGAAAGATACTTTTTTTATTTCGTAAAAGCCGAGCCAATAGGATGAATTAAAACAAGAGTTCTGCATTATGAACTTTGTATCGCGCGCATAACTTAGTCAACTTTAGTCACATAACTGGGAATGAATAAATAAGATCGGAAAGCAATAAATGAAGGGGGGGGTACAATTCTATTTCTATTGTATCTAACGAATCTTGGGGTATTTCTGCCCTTTCAACTATAGATACTATAAGTATACTATAGATATAGATATAGACCTTTTTTTTTACTTGTTTTGTTTGATTCAACGGAACTCATTTAACCTTTCCTTTCGAATATGTATTATGTATCAAGTATTATACATTCTTTTTTGAACGGCTGGATCCACAACATGAATAAAAAAAGAGAGGGGATAAAGGATGATTGCACTTTTTTTACTAAAGATACGTTTAATTTGAAGAATAGAAACTTATCAAAATAAATAAATCCTATGCCAAGAACCAGATTTGAACTGGTGACACGAGGATTTTCAGTCCTCTGCTCTACCAACTGAGCTATCCCGGCCATTACGGAAGGATCATCCTCGTTTTACGATGGTGACACGAGGATTTTCAGTCCCCCGCAATTAAGCTATGTCGACCATTACCGAAGGATCATCTTGCTTTTCCTAATGGTGACACAAGGATTTTTCAGTCCTCTGCTCTACCAACTAAGCTATGTCGGCCATTACCGAAGGATCATCTTGCTTTTCCTAATGGTGACACAAGGATTTTCAGTCCTCCGCAATAAGCTATGCCGACCATTACCGAAGTATCATCTACTGAAGTATCAGTATCATTTAATATATGACTTAGGTCTATGTCAATGAAAAGAACTCAAAAGTAGTAAATTCAAAAGTTTTGGACCGGGAATTTCTTGGATCTTCTAAATAAAAGAAGACTTTCTAAGTTTGAAAATGAAAAATGATATAGATCTAAAAAATTCAAATCAATAATAACGAAAAAAAGGTAAGGTGTCAAACAGACCTTTTCGAGGAGTAGAGCTGGGGATAGAGGGACTTGAACCCTCACGATTTTAAAAGTCAACGGATTTTTCATCTTACTATAATTTCATTGTTGTCAGTATTGACATGTAAAATGGACTCTTCTTATTCTCGTCCGATTAATAAGTTCCATCAAGATCTATCAGACTATGAAGGAATCATTTATCAATAAATATTATTTCTTAA
>OVBN01000194.1:0-89255 GCA_900406565.1 Turritis glabra
TCTCTAATCGGTGCATTGATATCACGTTCATCCTCAATGATCATGTTATGCATTATAACGCACGCAATCATTATATCATGTAATACCTCTTTCTTTCAATAACGTGATAATCCTGCAATAATAGCAAATTTGGATTGTAGAACTCCAAACGCACGTTCAACATCCTTTCGACATGCTTTTTCTCTTGCTGCAAACAAATTTTTCTTTGGACCTTG
Organism: Turritis glabra; assembly: GCA_900406565.1. Classification (NCBI taxonomy): domain Eukaryota; kingdom Viridiplantae; phylum Streptophyta; class Magnoliopsida; order Brassicales; family Brassicaceae; genus Turritis; species Turritis glabra. Next base: position 216 of record OVBN01000194.1, read on the forward strand.
GGGATCACTTATAGTTTGAACAATAGTTGACCATTTTTTGATAAATACCGTTAGCTAAATAATATCCCATGTTGTACTCTTTTCCTTGAATAATGTAATTAGTCGGAGGAGCGGTACCTTGAGGAAGCTTTGAAAATAAATTAGATGACTTCAAAACATTAATGTCGTTGTTGCTGCCTGGCATACCAAAATAAGCATGCCATATCCATAGATCATAATCTGCAACCGCTTCAAGAATGATTGTGGGTGATCCGCTACGACCTGCAAATTATCCGGCCCAAGCAGTTGGACAATTTTTCCACTTCCAATGCATACAATCTAGACTACCCAACATTTCAGGAATTCCACGTTGTTGGCCGATATGGAGAAGTCGGGAGACGTCCTCTGATGTTGGTGACCTGAGATACCAATCCGAGAACAATTCTACAATAGCGCGACAAAATCTCTTCAAGCATTCAATTGTTGTAGATTCTCCTATTTTGATGTATTCATCCATGGCATCAGCAGGCATACCATACGCCAAAATCCGAATAGCAGCAGTTACTTTTTGCCGGGTTGATAAGCCCATTCTACCAGTAGCAATACGACGTTGATTGAAGTAGTTGTCATGTTGCTTAACAGCATCAACAATGTGAAGAAATAACCTCATTGACATGCGAAATCGACGATGAAAATCTCTTTTTCCATTCACAGGATTATCAGAAAAATAATGGTTGAACAAATTAAAATGAGCATTTTTTCTATCACGGTGTACAACTGCATGACCAGGAATAGAGCCTCGATGACTTACATGATCGTTTTCTTAAGCGAGTTCGTGAATAAGACGGTTGTTGTTGATATACAAATTGACTGCAATTTGTTCCCCTCTCTCTATTGATGCATTATCATCCATCAACTATTCATCAAACTCAGATGAGTCTGAAGAAGAATACGATATTTTAGAAGAAGATGAATCTCCAATAAGGGGGTAGGCAAGCCTCTCTCTCTTATCTCTCTAAAACCTTTTAGAGAGAGAATGTTTGCTTCGCCATCCAGGCTTTGCCGGCTACTATCCAACATCTTGGCTTCTACAGTGGGGATGGTTGGCTTCTGTCTAGCGTCGTTGGCTCCCTTAGCAACGTCAGTCGGCTTCTCTCCAGCATCGGTGGCGCCGTTAGCACCGTTGGCCGGCAAAAATCCGGTATCATTCAGCTTCTTCAGTAATGATAACCGGCTTTGAGTTTTATCTCGCCGTACATCGGTTTTCTTCTTCCGATCTCTTTAGTTTATGTTGCTTTTCTTTCAATAATATCCATGGATCTGGGTTGCTGTTAAACTCAAGACAGTATCATGGTTTAGGTTGTGCCTAAGGATGTCGTTTTCAGTTTTTTTCCTGTGCAGATGTGAATCGCCTTTTCGTCACTGTTACTTAGCTTTCAGAGATTCAATATGCTCGGCAATCGGTCATGGGATTGTTCTCTTTTACCCGTGTTTGCTGAAGTTATCTAGCAACCGGATGAGATTGGTAAATTGATGATTGTCCCTTTTACCCGTGTTTGCCTTTTATCGGTAAGCAACATAAGATTCGTTGTTTAGAACTGGATTTTTGGCGACGATCTAGAATTCACCGGATTTGGTCTCTTGTGTGGCGAAGGTTTGTGGAAGAAACACGTGTCCACACACTCATTAATATCGTTTGACACGTCCTAAAAGCTTATCTCCTTTTTTTGGGCTTATCGTTTGGGCTTTTTGTAAGCTTTTGTATTGGGTTGTCTTGCTTTACTTTTGTATTTGTGCTTCATGGGTTATAAACTTTTATCAATATAAATACCATCTTTGAAAAAAAAAGTTTCACTAACGTTTAGAAAACCAATTAATAAACATAGAGAATAATTATCTATGTTCATACTACTTTTCCGTATCATTTTAAATATGTTTTAAAATCTCGGACTTTCTCGTCTGGATGAGATTTTTCTCGGACATTCGCACGTCATAATCGAGTTTTCTCGGACTTCCTCGTCCGGATGGAATTTTTCTCGGATATTCGAACTTCCGGTTTTGATTTTACCGACGATTCACATCCTGATCGAGTTTTTTCTCGGGCTTTCTCGTCCGGATAAGAATTTTCTCGGACATTCGCACGTCCTGGTCGAGTTTTTCTCGGAATTCCTCGCCCGGATCGAATTTTTCTCGGACATTCGAACTCTCGGTTTCGAATGTTCGAGAAAAACTCGATTAAGACGTGAATCGTCGGTAAAATCAAATGGCAATCGGTCATGGGATTTTTCTCTTTTACTCGTGTTTGCTGGAGTTACTAGCAACCGGATGAGATTGGTAAATTGATGATTGTCCCTTTTACCCGTGTTTGTCTTTTATCGGTGAGCAACATAAGATTCGTTGTTTAGAACTGGTTTTTCGACGACGATCAAGAATTCACCGGATTTGGTCTCTTGTGCGGCGAAGGTTTGTGGAAGAAACACGTGTCCACACACTCATTAATATCGTTTGACATGTCCTAAGAGCTTATCTCCTTTTTTTTGGGCTTATCATTTGGACTTTTTGTAAGCTTTTGTATTGGACTGTCTTGCTTTGTTTTTGTAGTTGTGCTTCATGGGTTGTAAACTTTTATCAATATAAATACCATCTTTGAAGAAAAAAAAAAGTTTCATTAATGTTTAGAAAATCAATTAATAAACATAGAGAACAATTATATATGTTCATATTACTTTTCCGTATCATTTTAAATATGTTTTAAACAATTTTTTTTTTTGATTTTAAGTGATGGCTTTAAGTTTATTTTTGTAGTACTTAATTTTTCAACCATTTATATCAACAATATGTGTTTTATTGATTAAATTAGTTTTTATGTAAAAGAGATAAATTAAATTGAATATATGTATTTTTAATGTGTATAAATCCCTAAAACATTATTTAAAGTGATACACAAAGAATATAATATTTGAAAAGGGGTTTATGAGGAAATCAATGATGTTTCAGCTCAAATAAAAAATATTAAGAAATTTCTTTAGAGTTAGAAGTAAAAATATGTAGTTGTACTTCTCAAAAAGATCATTAACATAAAGAATGAAAAAGGATAAATTGTTAATGATTAATTTGTGATGAAATGTTGAAAGCTAAATATAACTGAAAGATGTTTGCTATCTTGTGTGCATCTCCTATTGTACATCTCCTACACGATGGTCCTTAAATCAAGATCAATGATTGTTTATTCAAGTCGTTGTGATGAAACAAGAAGACGGAGGGCTAGATACAAATAAACTTTTGCTCTAATTCTAAGCTAACACTCAAATATGTAAAAATATCAACGATCACTCAGCTTGAAATATCGACGAACTAGTAAAGAACTAGAACCGAACCCAACACCGAGTGCATTGAGCAACACAATCTCCTTTACAATCCACATTGTATCCTAACACTTTCGGATTCCGAAGCAACAGATTTCGCAGTTGCTTACCCGTAATCCCCCATTGGTTTTCCAAAATCCCAATGTTGGGTTTCATCTCCTCTTCTAGGCTGCAACCGAGTACTTCCGGGAATTTCTTCATCACCTTGTGCAGATCTTCGTCCGATAAACCGAGACTTCTAAGAAACTCCAGTATTTGATTCAAAGTTTCCACCTTTGGATTCTCTTTCACTCGTTCTTCGGTCCAGTACGGCGAGTGGATATGACCAAACGCTTTTCCTAGTATCTTGTCTTTCTCCTCTACACTGAAATCAAAACAGGACAAAGCTTCTTTGCATTCTTCCCATGTCTTTGGATCTTCATTAGAGGTTTCCACCTGTGTTGTTGAACAAACAACTACCCACTTGTTTCGCGAAACAAGAGATGTCCTTACTCCTCCAATCACACCATGATACGACGAGTTCAGGCTCAATGGTAAAACATTATTGTATGTTACAAGATCAGACTGCAAAACAAAAGCAATGTATGTATGTACCATGAGATTTCAGAAAAAAACCATAAGTGAATAAGTATTTGTTCGGAGATATGTTACATACTGTACAGTGGCGGAAGCATTTGGCAGAACCCAATGTTGCCAAAGGTGAGGCTAAAGAGTTTCCCAGCATCTCTTGTTTTCAGGATAAAACCAAAAAGCATCCACTAAGGAGAGTAACTATAATGCAGAAGAAATCAACAATGTCCGAGCTCTGGAAAAATGAATCCATGACTGATTTTGAATAGAAAGGAAAATTGTGCAAATGAAAGAGAAAAGAGAGAGATTGGTTCTCTGATACTATATTTGATTAACTGTGTAAACATGTACAAATGTGTTTCATACACACGGGATCAAACAAAGCAACTAAACGAAGTACATATCTGATACTAACAGCTCTCCTAACCTCTCTAACTAACTCATTACATGTTTATTAATGCCCATCAAGAACAGTGAAGCTAATAGTAACTGAAGAATTGATAGTTCTATATCACAAATGGGCATTGAACAACCAATACAATCTAAGTACAAATCATACGAGAATATCATAAACCTAAGGACAAAACCGTGTATGAACTTGTTAAGTAGCTTGACTGGAACAAAAGCCTAAGCCTGGTTTATGTAGCTCAACTTCATATATTGAGAAGACATGCATATTGATATGTTCAACTTCGATCCAAAGCAGAGAAACTTGATGAACAGAATCATAATCAAAGTATATATATGCTTCTTAATTTGATATAATCTTAGACGAAAGCAAACTCTACTCTTCACCACACAACACAGTGACTTGTTTTAAACCAATTCAGAATCCCCTTTGTAATAAAAATCCCAAATTTCGAGTAACCCTAATCGAATTCGAGAATCTAATTCACAGATTGGGGAACAAAGAAGAGATTGAAACAACGATCGAGAACAACAATGACACAAGTCAGAAGATTTCATTCATGCTCGGGATTTTTAGTCAACGGAGTAGAGAAAGGTGGTACCTTTAGTGCGAGGATACTCTAACTCGGTCACCAGCGAACCCGAATCACTGAGTCAGATGTGTAACCGAGTCAAAGTTCAAGAGTCTCAAACCGTGATCAGAAATAGGAACCAACCATTGTTCGTTGAGGGATGAGGCAACCAAAAAAAAAAAAAAAAAAAAGTCGCTTTCTGAAATGGCGTCTTTACGTTGTTTCGAATAGTCACACGCATAGTGTTCTCAAACCTAAACCGGACCGGCTATGTAAATCGGTTGAACTGCGACCCAGAGATGCCATACCGGTGTGATTTACCATCGAGAACGCGCCATATTTGTCTTGCGGTTGTACGTGATCGGGGTTGGCATAATATCCGAATCCGAGGATCCAATCTGAATTCGATCCAAATCTAAAGCAAAAATTTTAAAATATTCGAACGTATCATAAATTTTAAGACTCGAAAATTTGAATCTGAACTTGACCCAAGCCCGAATCCGAACAGGTATCCGAACATATTCATAATATAAATATATAGTAATAATATATTAGTAATATTTTTATTTGTAATAATCTAAATGTCTAAAATATTCAAATATTTTGGATTTTTGAATATTTATTAAACTACTTTTGAGTGAATTTAGATAAAAAATACTCGAGATTTTTAGATATTTTCAATATTTTCGAGTAGTTTGGATATATTTGGATACAAATTTTTTTATATTTGGGAACTTGGGTAACTTGAATCCGAACCCGAAATACCTGACCCAAACCCGAAATTTAGAAATACCTGAACGGATCCTATACTCCGAAAATCTGAAATATCCGATCCGAACTCGAATCGGTACCCGAATGCCCACTCCTGGTACGTGAACAAGACATGATTTAGATTTTACTATTTTAGCGTTTCACACCTTCCAGTTCGTAAATCTGCATTTCATTTCCTCTTCTTTTTTCTTTTTTCTTTTTAGTTAACATCTACTTTGATTGATTAAAGAGGTTGAGACAGAATGTGATCCTCATGGAAAATTTGTACAATAGCACAGGAACATAAAAATAAAATACATAAGAGGTAAGAGGTTGAAAAGCTTCTTTTGCTATTCTATCAGCCGCACTGTTGCATTGTCGTGGTACCCATTGGAAAGTGTACGATTCAAACTCGTTCTTCCAAAGTATAATGTCTCGGATCTAATTATGAAGTGAGAAAATCGTTACAATGTCATCTAAGAGATTAAAAATAGTTTTTTTTTTTCTTTTTCAAAAACTACTTTTTGGTAACTGGAAAGATGGCATCACTACAAGTAGTGCTTGAAGTTCTGCTTTTAGAGTTTATGTGCATTTCATTTGCTCTTATATGTCTTAACATATACAAAACGTAAATCACTACTTTCCATTTGATTTTTTTATTACAAAAAAATATTACGATTTAGCTACCAATTTTTTAGTAGCAAAACTTAAAAATTTATGTTGGCTATGACATATTTGGTGGCCAAATGGCAACATATATGCAATTAAAATTTTGATGGCGCTTTAGTGACAATTTTATTTATTGAAGTTCAATGGTTTTACATGCCACACTGCTTAGTGATCTCATAAACCAGCTACTAGTTGGTCACTAAAAACAAATGTAGTTATTTAAAAATGGATATAAGTCGTAATTTTTCATTTTATCTTTTTTTATATTAACCACTAAATTAAAACAACTATTTAATATTACCAGAAAGATAATAATTATAGATCATAAATACGTGAATAGTTTTCATTGATTAAAGACCGTTGAATCATAAGCGTGTGAAATTTGGGATTAGAAACAGATTTGAGAGTTTTACTAGATTTTAACCGCGGTATATCGCGGGATAATTTTTTTATAAATAATATTTAGTTTGTTTTGTTTGCAGGAAATATGTTTAAGTTAAAGGCTTGGTATAGCTAATTTAAAGTTAAATTTGTTGGTTATATTTAATTTGTTTTGTTAAGTGTTTAATTTTATATTCTTATATTTGGAGTTTAAATTTTTTAATTAATAATAAGGGGTTTAAATACATAGAAAATAATGTATAGGATATTATTTGAAAAAGTCACAATTCTGCAAATGAGTTAAGTGCAGAATTAAATTTAAATTACCAAATGGCATAATGTGTAATAAAAGGCATAATTGTGGTTTGTGTAGAGGACAAAATGTGTAATAAAAGAGTTAAATTTTTTATTATAATAAACAGTTTTTTTGACGTATAAAAAATTTGTCAACAAATGAAGCAAAAAACACGAAGCGGTGACTTTTTGTCTTCATCAATAGATTTGCAATTTGTAGATTCCAAAAACAATTTTCAGTTTCTCTCATCTTCATCAATCTCCGATCTTCCTTGTCCGGGTTACAATCTAATTGTAAGTTTCATTTAATTGTAATATGAAATCCATTAACTTTTCTTGACCGATTTTCTTTCTCCATCTCTTTAATATCTGTTTTGCATAGGGGAGTTCGAAACCAGTCGCCTAGATGAAGAGTCAGACTTTAGAGGTCACCAAACCTCTTTCGTCCATTTTTACTCTGCGTTTCTCTCTCGCCGTTGAACATCTGAGATCTTTCTCCACTTCCGTCACCAAAGATGCATTCGAGCCACAATCTTCGCATCGAGGAGCCGATCATGATGGCTTCAATCCTCGAGCCTTCCGAATTTGTGAGCTCTCTTACTGCTCGATGCTTTAGTATCCCAGTTCTTCATCGATTTGGAATTTTGCATGGATCGATTGCTCATAAAGCATTCGATTTTGTTTGTATAGGTTTCTCTGATTTTTTGTGATGTATTTCTCAGAGTTTTTCCCCGGTATAGACCAAGATTGTCGGAACCCTAGGTCATAAATCTCGATCTGTCGAGGCTCTCTCCACCATGTCTAGTACTAACAATTACCTCAAATCATTGTGTGTTCTCCAGTTTGCTAACTTTTTTGGATTCGTCTCACTGATAATTGTTCATGTTATGTCATTAGTGGCTCAATTCGATTTCTCTTGGGGCGATGCTGATTATCACTAGGAGACATTGGATAATCTCAAAGTTGTTGTGAGGAGCACTGATAAACTCGCGGTTTCCCAAAAGATTGATAGTGGTAGGTTCGTTCAAAGGGACCAGCAATACACTCTAATCTTTTGTAACACAATTTTCAGCTAAGCGATCAAGTTTGTTTTGGTTTTGGTTTGTCACAATTGCAAGTTAAGAAATAAAATCGGTTTAAACAAATAATAATAAAAACGTTAAGCTAAGGGAAATTATCTCGGGAATTAGATCATTTAGAACCAAGCAATTATTCAGGATAATATTTTAGAACCAATCTAGAACTCAAACATAAAAATAGGAGGATCCACGAACTTTATCAATCAATCTAACACCCTAAACTAACGTTTGAGGTTACAAAGAATGACAAGCATTATAGAGAATGGGATCGATTTCTTCACAATTTGCCTTAACATCAACTGTCGTTGGCTAAGGACAAATCGCCCATCTATGTTCTTTCAAGCAATTCACAACACTTTTTATTAGTAAATTAAACCTAAAATCAAAGGCTAGGTGATCAAGCTAGTCTAGGCAATAAGAACAACAGTAGATGAAGATATCAATAGATATGAGATCCTATTTAAGCTTAGTTCATAAATCTCTAATTCCCTTGAATCCTTTAACTTAACTAAAAGAATTACTCAATCATAGAAATACAAAGAACAATAAGGAAGATAAGGGAAATCATGATACAATAATTTAAAAGAAGTAAGAGTTTAGAATTCTTCAAAGAGAAGAGACAAATCTTCAATATTACAAAAGCTTCCTCTCTCGTTCTCTTCTTTCCCCTGTTTTTCTCTCTGTTTTTCTTCGTTCTTTTTTTTAGATTGAAGAGTCACTCACTAGTTAAAATCCACTCTCCCCCTTTCTACGTAAATTAAAGCTTGCTATCCCAAAGTAAAGTCTCTTTTTGATACATAAAAATAATCTTGAATAAGTAAAATCACCCACTAATAACTTTCTACTCTCTTTCTTTATATTATTTTGTCCACACAAGTCTTGGGCAGTTGGGAGTAGTGGATGAAAAGCTTAGGTGGCATAATTGTTTATTGAGACTTGCCGACAATTGTCTTTTCGCGGAGCGGGTTGTGGGAGCAGGTCGCTGGTGCAGGAGTAGGTGCTCCTTTCTCTGGAGCAGGTGCAGGTGCTCTTTTCATCGAAACCTTCCAAAAAGCTTCACTTTTCTTCTATTTTTGCCATGTCTCTTCATGAGTTTCAATTCTCCATTCTAGCCACCTTTAGACCTAAACTGACTCAAGATAAAATAAAAGACTCGAAAAAAACCTATAAAACAAAGGTTAGAATGCGCCAAAAATGCATTATATCAAGCACTAAGATGCTTTGTACTGTATGTTTTCCAATCAAAATTTAACTCTTGGTTTGTTTTATCGACAGATACAATTGACAAAGAAAGTATCCAAAAGCCTTTTTAATCAGACGAACCTAAAAATTTGCAGTTACAGAGGTAACAAATCTGTTTCATTTTTAATTTTTGTTTCATATATGTAATAACAATGTTTTTGCTTCATAGGTCACTATTAATTGACAACAAATATATTATACTAATTAATTATTAGGGTGTCTTAAAATGTGTTAAGACCCGAAGAATAAAATTTGATATTGACAAATTTAAACTCCCATTAACATAATTAATAAAGGAAAAAATAAAAATTAATAACTTTTATAAAAATATAATTATTTAAAGTAAACAAACCATACATAAATAAAAGTAGACCAACCAATAAGTTTAGAAACATTATAAGATATTCGGATTACACATTCTGGATTACATAACTATGTCTTTCAAATGAGCAAATTGAATTTTCATTGACCTAGAAACCGATTAATATAACAAATGATTATTTTGATAGGAAAAATACGAACTACTTTTTCATAACTTCTGCATTTAGAAGTTTTCCTGTACCGTCTCCATATAACTTCATCTTCATCTCGAGACGTGGATCCACTATCATTCATAAAACAGAACATCTTAATCTTATATGAATAGAAATATTTTATAAAACTTGAATAAAACGGTTTAGGTGAAGTACATGTAGTTCTTCTTGTCAATCTCTGGAAAATGTTGATCAATGAAAATTCCAAAACATCAATTTCCAGAAATTAGGCAAGGTTTACCTAGCAAAAGATGATGATGTAAATAACAAAGATACACTAAAAATTAAAGGATCTCCAAAATATGTTAAAAAAGAATTTCACTTTAAATTGCCATACAACCTTTGAATTCTGAAATCCTCCAAAATCGTTGAACAGAAAAAATAGATTGATTTACATAGAGGAAATCACCAACTCGCTTAGACCACTTTTAAATAAAGTCATTACATGATCTTCCTAATGCAACATAGTTCATATATTTACCCCTAATGATACATAAAAAAGTTAACACAGAAGATATATTAAAACTTCTATAAAGGATTTAAATAATTGATTCTAATGGGAGTTTAAATCTTAAATAACTTACTCGCAATCTTTGAGGATGAATGTGACTATTTTTTCTCGTTAACCCTTCCATGTTCATGATCTTGAAAATTCATTCTTCTAATTGCAGAGACATTCATCACACTCCACATGCATCTGTTTATATACATTTTCAATAACATAATGATAGGATTTTCCTAACTCACAAACAGTAATCATTATATACATGAAGGAAAAAAGTTAATGATCAAGAAACGCATAACGTACCAACAGCAATGTTTTTATCCTCTTCTGAAGCATTTTCGACTTTGGTAGCTGAAGTAAATTGAAAAGAATTGCTTGTGGATTTTGGACTCACGTGATGCATTGTTGTTTAAGGAATGCACATGATTTCCAACGGGTGATTCGAGTTTCGAACCAGTTTTGGTGGGATGATAACTTTGAAGTCTGATAGGAGGTACCACTCTCCTTCCACAAGGTAATTCTGAAATTCTTCTCTGAAATTCTTCGCAATCTTTGAGGATGAATGTGACTATTTTTTTCTCGTTAATCCTTCCATGTTCATGATCTTGAAAATTCATTCTTCTAATTGCAGAGACATTCATCACACTCCACATGCATCTATTTATATTACATTTTCAATAACATAATGATAGGATTTTCCTAACTCACAAACAGTAATCATTATATACATGAAGGAAAAAAGTTAATGATCAAGAAACGCATAACGTACCAACAGCAATATTTTTATCCTCTTCTGAAGCATTTTCGACTTTGGTAGCTGAAGTAAATTGAAAAAAATTGCTTGTGGATTTTGGACTCACGTGATGCATTGTTGTTTAAGGAATGCACATGATTTCAAACGGGTGATTCGAGTTTCGAACCAGTTTTGGTGGGATGATAACCTTGAAGTCTGATAGGAGGTACCACTCTCCTTCCACAAGGTAATTCTGAAATTCTTCTCTGTAAATCATTGGCGGAAAATGAGCATCAATCCTACATCTCTATATTAAAATAATCATTTATATTAGCATAATACAACAATATCTATATATTTAGAAAATAAATTCAAAGTATAAACTGATCTAATAGATTTTGGATATCATACCTTTCCATCTACAAGAATCATTTCTTTCATCTCACCAGCCCAATCCTCTGATGCTTGTGAAATACTCAAGATCTTGACAAATACCATCCATTTAGTTTTCCAAAGCTGCAAATCTTCAAGATTTGAAACGAATTCCATATGAAAAACACTTGAACTCCTTCGAACTCTTTATAGGTTTTTTTTAGTATGAAAATATAAATGAGGTTCGATACAAAGACTCTTGATTGTTCATCTATATAAAGAAACTTAAGTCTCTTTACTTTGAATATGGTACACAATGGTTTTGAATATGGTTTTGAAGCGTTTGTAAATATAATATGGAAGATATTTATTATATTATATTATTTTCACAATCAAACAATGGTACACAATTTTTTAGGCTATTTTTTCAAATCTAAGTTTTCAAAACCACTTGCATGCTTGATGCAATAAAATTGATTTAATGGATTGATAGGAGAGAAGTTTTTTTGGTTTTCAAGATGGCTTTCATTGGTTTTCAATTTTAAATGTTTTATAAATATTAAGTATTTGCAAAAAGACAACCAACTTTACTAAGAATATGTGAAATAAGCAACTTTATGACCAACTCAAACAGCATTTACTTTAAATAGTTTAAATAATTAAAGTAAATTAAAATCAATTTACCTCATCAAATAGTCCTTGAATGAAATTATTTGCTGATTTTGTTGTTAAGGGACACCTACACAGCAAAACCATTTTCTTAACATAAATTAATATTATATACCACCGAAGAATTCAAACACAACATTTTCACGTAAATTGTTGGTTACCAGAAAATGTATTGGAATATACTTTATTGGAACTATATTGAATTTAAATACATAGACTTAATGATATATTGTGGTATGAGATTCTCGACTTACAGCAATTGTTATTTATGTGTCGGACATAATATTTGCTATGAGAACGATGATGCCTTTCAATGGTTGAGCTTTCAGAAGACAAAATAATCAGGTTAATATCATTTTTCACTTATTGGTTACAATCTACATTCCCAAAAACCATCGAGTTTTTATTCCAAATATCTAAATCTGAATGATAGACAACATACTCCATAGGATAAGAAGTGTTGATTTTATTTGATTTTGTGGTTTTGAGAAATAGGATGTCAGTCCAAACTGACCTAATGTGTATGCTTATATGCATAGACAATTAAGTCTGACGTTTTTATTTAATTCAGAGGCTAGTGATAATGTAGGATATGTAGTTATTTTTTTATAAAAATTATAGTAAAATATGTAGATATTTGGATAACCAACAATTTACGTGAAAATGTTGTGTTGAATTGTTTAGTGGTATATAATATTAATCTCTGTTAAAAAAATGGTTTTGCTGTGTAGGTGTCATTTAACAACAAAATCAGTGGCAACAACTCAATAGTCCTCAGCAAGTTGTTACCATGGTTAGTAACTAATGACCACTCCTATCATATTTATTTAATCCAGTCTACATTTCACAAATTGAATCTGATTATTGTTTGATAAATAATTTATTTAACAATGTGTTTTCGATATAGGAAAGAGTAAAATAAATTAATTATTAAATAAATGTATTGATAAACCATAAAGAAAAATAATTGATACTGTAGAAAGTATAAAGAAATATTATAGATGGTTGGTAAGGTTCACTATTTGTTCTCCTTTTACTCATTTCATTCGCAGTGAGTCACCTAGAGTCACAAAAATTAGAACAGGTTATAAAGACTAAACTCTTTCAAAATAAAGATATTGAAAGAAAATAAACAAAAGTAAAAATAAACGTACCTTATAAGATTAAGCTGTGTAAAAAATATTGAATTACCTATTCAAATTCTAAAACACCTCTTTGGAAACAACATTGGTAGTTTGCTTCTGAATCTTTCCTTCTTTGCTCAGAATGAAGATCTTTAGCCATTTCTTAAAAGTAATCCTAGATAATGCAACATACAGTTGACCATGAGAAAAGACTGATTTTGGTAAATAAAGTCCTACGTTCTCTAGCGATTGTCCTTGACTCTTGTTGATAGTCATAGCAAATGCAACAGACAGTGGAAACTATCTTCTACGCATTTTGAAAGGCAATTTGGTGTCAAATGGTGAAAGGACAATCTTATGAATCAACACACTATCACCAATTCTATCTCCTGCTATAACTCTTGCTTCCACAACATGATTAGCCATCTGTGTAATTTGAAGCCTAGTGTCATTGTAGAGCCCACCTTTAGGATCAATATTTCTAAGCAGCATAACCGGAGCACCAATCTTCAAACGTAAAGTATGGTGTGGCAAACCTGATAGCTTAATAGTATTTAGAAAATCTGGTGTAATCACATGATTTTTGAGTGAATCTAAATCGCTAGGGTCAATGCTATCTGCACTTAAATAGATCATCTCGTCACCTAATGATAAATATGAAAACATATTAATAATGAATATTAGTGCAATTATAACCGATTATATAAATTACATAAAAAAATATTTAGAGTAAAAGATACTTACTATCTAACTTCTCTAGCATATACTGGTTTATTGTGTTCACATCATCATTGGTTGGTGCTAAAATCGCTCTCCTTTGAAAGAATGTAGGATCATTGTTATTTTTTAACAATTCTGGATCTCCATAAATTTCTCTACTAATAGCTTATGTAGGATTATCCGCTTCTGTAATCAAAAATTCCTCTGGTATATCAATGAGAGCCTCACCGTCATTTGGCTCAGAAATTTTCCCATCACCAACGTCTAATAGCCAATCTGAAAAATCTTTGATGTTGTTAACCTCATCGACACTTAAATTGTTGGTGAGTAGATGCATGTTCTTAGTTAACTTGAGCACTTTACAGTGATCCCAAAGATAAGAAGCATTTAGAGCTGACAACACAATTTCTGCCTATTCCGCACCATTGATTACAGGAAGTACTTGTCTAAAGTCACCTCCGAAAACAACAACCTTTCCTACAAAAACCTTGTTCTCTTTGTTGCCTATAATATTAGAAAATCTTCTATCTAAAAACTCAAATCAATACTTGCTTATCATTGGTGCTTCATCCCAAATAATAAGAGATGCTTAATTGATCAAATTTGCAAGATCAGAATTAGGTTTTATTCTACAAGAGGGAATACTCATCAGGATTTAGAGGTATTGCAAACCTAGAATGCACAGTCCTACCACCATCTAACAACAACGAAGCTATGCCACTGGATGCCACATTAACAATAATCATTCCTCTATATCTAATAGCAGCTGATAGTGTCTTCTACAAAAAAGTTTTACATGTTCCTCCAAAACCATAAACAAAAAATACACCCCCTAAATCGTTTAAAATAGCCCCAGTTATCTCATCGTATATACCTCTCTGCTCAGATGTTGGCATATGTATCCATTTATCATGTTTTTCTTTCAAATCATCACGGTCATACCTCATCTCATCAACAATTAATCGATTGGAGTTATCAATACCTTCTCTAGTTGGCTTAGGGAAGTTATCAATTTCCATAAGAGACGCTCCATTAAACAACATAACTTTCTCTATTTTTTGTAGAGTATAGTTCTTTATTTCATCTTCTGTTAAATTGAGTTCTGAAAAGGATAAATAAGAATCACATGGAGTTAGATCTTTCAGAGAAACAAATATGAACAGGAAGTATGTACGAAAGCATCGTCATGCAAAGTCTAGTATTCTAACTTGGATTGTTATATTTTTCTATTTTTTTTTCTCAATACCTTCTGATAACAGCTCCCATGTTTCGTTCCAAACGTGTTCTGGTCTAGAAAGAGAATCAAAAAGTAGCATCATAGAGAAAAAATTATGTAAATAATCACCAAAACACCACTGACTTGCTTCCATCAGACTGTCAATGTAAATCTGATCATCATCTAGAATACCACGTGCAAAACATGCTTCTTTAAAAGATGGATAGAGAACACCTTTGTAGGTTCTGATGTCAGCAAAACATGTTGGACCCTTGACAATGTTAAGTAAAACTCTCAAAAAGTATTCATATTCTAGCTTCCGTGGAAGATAGTTGATTCGACCCAAAAAAACCCTCTCGTCCTCTTTTTAAACTGCTTATTCTTTCCATCCCAAGTAAAATATGCAGGGATTTGCGCATAAGTCAGATCTGTAGCACGTTTTCCATCTTTGCCAACAATATTTTTTCTATTCAAAGTCATCCAAGCCATGAACATAGAATCATTATTAGCCACTCGTTCCAAAACGTTTTCTATCTCATCATTTTCATCAAAATAAGTTGGTTGCTTTCTTTCATCATGAAAAAATAGCTTCTGTACAGGGGTTGTTCTCACTACAAAAAAAAGTTCACATTGATAGCATAAGATGATAGCTCGTTTTACTGTACTGCTATCGTAGATGTGTTTAAAATTTAGTTACTTTATAATAGCGTTTAATAAACGCTATGATATGATTACATTAAGCGGAAAGCTAAAATCACTTTAGTCCGCCAATAAATTATCAAAAATTTCACTTTACTCTCCCTCATTCTCACTTTCCCTCATTCTCATTGAAAACCCTTTCACACCCTAACACCTCTATTTTCGACGAAATCTCTAATCCCTTCACCCAGACATCAATTAGCCTCGTCGTCGCCGCCGTTGAAGTAAGGGTCGAGCTCTGCATCCGTCGGCGACCCTAATTTCGCCGTTCTTTGTCGACATTGAGTCAAATCGAAGGCAAGTATTCCTTAACCTGATTTCTTTTCTTCGAATTGACTTGATTGATGAATGTAAACAACCTCTCTGTGCGATTGTACCCTAAATTTATTGATTGTATATGGTTTTTACTTGGTCGATTTGTCTAATCGTTTTCCCAGATTTTCATTTTTTTCTCGAGCTGTCTTGATTATAAACAACATTCTAAGTGATTGTCGTTAGCTACATGTTCGATTTAGGGTGTATCTTTGCGAATGAAGTAGTTTACATCAGTTAGTTTTGATTTTAACTTCCCGAGCTACCATGATTATAAACAACATTTCTGTCTTTGTGATTGTCCTTAGCTACATGTTCAATTTTGAAGAATTTAACATTTCTGTCTGTGTGATCTCGTCCATACCTGCATGAATTTGGTTTCGGTGTTAATCTTAACAACATTTCTATGTGCCTGCTGCATTTTTCGGTCTGGAATTTGCGATACTTTACTGTTATTATCGGATATATAGAACCTAGCTTGTGGTTACTTGAGTTGTCTGAAACTTTTGTTGTCCGAGACTTGTGTTGTCTGAAACTTGTAGTTCTCCTGTTCTATAACCTTTGATTATAATTTGATATTGTACTTATATATCTGAAACTTGTGGTTCTTCTTTTTTGCAAGCGTTGCTGAGTACAATAATGGGAAATTGAAGTTTTTTTCTGCTCTATCGCTTGACAGGTTAGTACCATCTTCTTTTATAGTTACTAAAATTGCAATGCATGTGTTATATTCATTTTTTTTGTTACTGTCATTATATAATATGTACTGTTTTAGTTTAGACAATCAGTTTGTTAGTACAATATGCTTTAATCATGATTAGTATGTCAATTTATTCTAATCACTCTGCATCTTTTTCTGTGTTTGATTGTCTGATGTTATCACATCAATCTCTCTTTGGTTCTGATATGCAATGCTTCTTTTCTGTTATATTCATCATTTTCTATGTTTTCGGTAACTGTGTTCTGAATTGATGGTGTTTGTTTTAAATTGGTTAATCTAAAGTTTCAAGCTATCTAGAATGCTAGTTAGTGATATAATCAGCATCAAACAACTACTGTTATTGTCATAAAATGAACTAAGTTGGCTTATATAATCATTCTTTATCTTTTATGTGATTGATTGTCTGATATTATCCGATGTATTTTTTTTAATTCTGATATAGTCCTGAAAGGCTTTTATTATGATAAATTAAGGTTATATAAAGTTAGAAAAAATGGTATTCGCAGGTATGAATTTTCTGTGCATGTTAGTTAGGTATCAGTTGATTTATGGAGTCTATCAAATTAAGTTTTTGTTGTTATTATGCTATGAAGAGCGGATCCTGCCTATAAGAAAGGGGCTACAGATTTTGTGAGAGTTGTTAGTGCAGCTTTGGGAGATACCAATTTGATTATATGTCCCTGTGTTGACTGTCGCAACCTAGCTCGTCACTTAGGCATTACTGTAGTCGATCATCTCGTAATGAAGGGCATGGATGAGACTTACAAGATTTGAACTGATTGGTTTTACCATGAAGTAATTAACTCAGCAGCTGAAGGTGAAAGGAAAGAGAAGCAGTGGAATGATGAGGTTTTTGAATTGTATGAAGCTGTGGCTTGTTTGGATCAAGATTTTGTTAGTAAGGGTGATTTGGATGAGATCGACGAGGATGATGATGGTAAGAAGGGAGATGACTTCTTAGCAAGACTAGTGGATGCTGAACAACCACTGTACTCAGAATGTGCAAATCATACCAAGTTGTCAGCTATAGTAACTTTGTTTAGACTTAAGACTCAGAATGGATGGTCAGACAAGAGCTTCAACGATCTGCTAGCAACATTGAAGGACATGTTACCCAGTGAGAACGTGCTTCACTCCTCACTGTACGATGTGAATAAGTTTTTCAAATCCTTTGATATGGGTTATCAAAGGATTCACGCATGTGTAAATGACTGCTGCTTGTTTAGAAACAAGTACAAGAAGCTTGATAAGTGTCCAAAATGCAAAGCCCCAAGATGGAAGACCAACATGCAAACTGGTGTAGTCAAAAAAGGTGTGCCACAGAAGATATTGCGGTATTTTCCGGTAATCCCTCGACTGAAGAGGATGTTCCGATCCGAGCAAATGGCAAAAGATCTAAGATGGCATTTCAACAACAAAAGCACTGATGGAAAGCTGAGACACCCTGTAGATTCTGTCACATGGTCTCAGATGGATGACAAATACCCATCCTTTGCAGCTGAAGAGAGGAACATGCGTCTGGGACTCTCAACAGATGGATTCAATCCATTCAATATGAAAAATACCAATTACAGCTGCTGGCCCGTTCTGTTAGTCAATTATAACTTGCCTCCTCATTTCTGTATGAGGAACGATAACATAATGCTTTCCCTGTTGATACCTAGTCCACAACAGCGAGGGAATAACATAGATATCTACTTAGAACCATTGATAGATGATCTCAACCAGCTGTGGATGAAGGGAGAGTTAGTGTATGACGCGTACAGTAAATCAACTTTTACTCTTAGAGCAATGTTGCTTTGGACGATCAGTGACTTTCCAGCCTATGGGAATCTAGCTGGATGCAAAGTGAAGGGCAAGTTGGGTTGTCCATTGTGTGGAAAAAACACCGACAGTATGTGGCTTAAGCATAGCAGAAAGCATGTCTATATGTGTCACAGAAAACATCTACCACCAGATCATACATTCCGTGGAAAGAAGGCGTGGTTTGATGGAAAGGTTGAGAATAGGAGAAAGAGTCGAATTTTAACAGGTCAAGAAATTTATCAAAACCTTAGGAATTTCAGAAATGACTGGAAATTTGAAAAAATCTGCAAGGAAGAGAAAAAGGTCTGATTGTACTGAAGTATGCTCTGATAATGAGGATGAATACAGTGAATCAGAAGATGAGGAAGAGGAAGAAGTGGAAGTGGATACGGAGGAGTTATCCAGATGGAAGAAAATATCAATTTTTTTCAGTCTACCATATTGGGAGGTATAATCTATTGTCTCATATATTTTCATATTATATCAATCAGGCTCTGTTTAATTTTAGTTTTGTTTACTATGTGTGTTGGTTAGGAGCTTCCAGTAAGACATAACCTAGATGTAATGCATGTGGAGAGAAATGTGGCTGCAAGTATTTTAGCTACTTTATTGCAAGGTGGGAAGTCAAAAGACGGTCTGGCTGCTCGTAAAGATTTGGAGGAGCTTGGTTTGAGGAAGGATTTACACCCTAGACTTATTGGGAAACGAACATACCTTCCTCCATCACCTTGCAACTTGTCCAAGAGTGAGAAGAATATTTTCTGTAAGCGATTGTATGACTTTAAAGGCCTAGATGGATACTGCTCAAACATTTCGAGATGTGTATCATTAGAGGACTATAAGATTGGAGGGTTAAAATCACATGACTATCATGTGTTGATGCAGCAGCTCTTGCCAATTGCGCTTAGAGGTTTGTTACCAAAAGGTCCTAGAGTGGCAATCACACGACTATGTGCATTTTTCAACCACTTATGTCAGCGTGTAATTGATATGGAGCAGCTCCTAGGAATGGAAGCTGAGATCGTCGAAACTCTATGTCTGTTTGAAAGATATTACCCTCCAACCTTCTTTGACATCATCATTCATTTGACAATGCATCTAGGACGGGAAGCTCGGCTAGGTGGACCAGTCCATTTTAGATGGATGTACCCATTTGAAAGGTATTATATTTATGTTTGTCTTTATTACATTATTCAATATTTACTAGCTTTTTCTTTTTTGGCTCATTGATACACACTTGTCAGGTACATGAAAGTTCTAAAAGATTTTGTGAGAAATCATGCAAAGCCTGAAGGGTGTATTGCTGAGTCATACCTAGCTGATGAATGCATGAAGTTTTGTGCTGATTTTTTGAAAAAAAACAACAAGTGTGGAGGAAAAACTGGATAGAAACACTGAGTACGAGAACAACACAATCTTGGAGGGTCGTCCAATCTCTGCAGGCAAGTCAATTAATCTAACTGAAATGGATAAAAAAAATTGTCCATCTTGCTGTTATCCAGAATTTGGCTGTTGTAGAACCGTTTGTAGAATAAGTCACAAGAGTTAAATATTTTTATTTCTGATTACTAGTAAAGTTAGTAACATACTGAATCCTTTCATTTTTTTTGGCATTTACAAGTGAGCACTTGCAGTATCTTCAAGCAACCAATGGAAGATGTAGACGAGATGCATCATTCTTATAGAGTATGCATACTCAGAATTTTGCGGCTTGGCTAAAAGAACATGCTAGTAAAGTTTCAAATCATTCTGAATTTACTTATAACGATACGTTTATGCATACATATATGTCTCTGACTTATAATTTTTTTTTTTTGAAGATACCTCTTGATTCAACACAACATGGGGAAACACTTAAGTGGTTAGCATATGGTCCACGTAGCTCTGCTAGGTCATATACAGGTTACATAGTGAATGGCCAGAGGTTTCGAACAATCTCAGTAGATAGGAAAAGTCAGAATAGTGGGGTGTTATATGAGGCAATAGCAGTTTGTAGATCTAGTGCGAAAGACAGTAACCAAGTTTCTGCTGTAGTATCCTACTATGGCATGATAACTGACATTGTATTATTGGATTACAATGTCTTTTATGTTCCGTTATTCCGGTGTCAATGGGCAGTGTTGGGGAATGGAGTGAAGATAGACGATGGTTTCACACTAGTTAATTTAAATCATAGTCAAGTTTCGTTTCTAAAGGACCCATACATATTAGCCTCCCAAGCCAAGCAAATCTTTTACTTTAGGGAAGACGAGTCATCAAGTTGGCATGTTGTTATGAGATGGTCTTCAAGAAGATATTCTGATGAAGACAGGAATGCAGAAATTGGTCCACTGCCATCAAATCTTCAACTGGATATTGACATAGATGAAGCTGAAAATGCTCGGACTGATTGTGAAGGAATTTATGTGTGAATATATGTGTGAATGCTTCTTGATCATTACAGAATTTAAGTTTTACAACTCATGAATGTTAATTTGTTTCAGGTGAATTAGGATGGTTCGTGGTGGAAAGAAAAATGGAGGAAACAGAAAAACCAAAAAGAAGAGTGATGATGAGCCAGAATATGTGGGTACTGTTGAGCCACCACAGGTAGAACCAGAACTCCAATTACAAGATGACCATGAAAAAGAAGACTAGCAGAATCAATCTCAAGCAGATACAGGTCAAATGTCGAAGGAGAAAGTGGTTGATGATGAGGAGCCTGAAGGCGAGCTTGAATTACTCGGAAAAAATTCAAATGCAGACAAGCATAATCGTAAGAGAAAGCGAGGACCAACCAAGATGAACTACATCAACAAGGATCCAAACATGAGAATTCATGTAGATTATACTGCCATGGGAGAACCTCATGGTGATGGTTCTGTGAAGCTGTCATCATACCTAGGTATATTGGCACGGGAACACGTTCCTATCACACTTGAGCGTTGGACAAAACTTCCTAAAGAGTCGAAGACACTTCTCATGAAATCCATCCAGGTGATAGATTCTTTTAGTTTTCTGTTCGCTAATTTAAATATTTAATCCATCTTTTTACATTTCAATTTACTGTTTGTTTTTGTGAGATACTATAGGCTAGGTTTGACGTAGATGTAGACGTCCATAGGAATGCACTCCTTACGCAGATTGGAGGTTTGTGGAGGTCATCAAAATCATGCACCGTGAAAGAGATTCTTGAAGCTGAGAATACCCAACAAAGGATGAATCTTCGCCCTACTAATGTTTCTCCATTTGAGTGGCGTAGATTTGTGAAGCAAAAAACCAGCTCCGAGTTTAAGGTAACATTTTCGAATTGTGATATAATAGATATGAGATATTAGTTTACATATTAACATTCGTCTATTAGGTTGTGAGTGATAGCTACAAGGAGAGAAGGAACAAGCAGATTCCTCATACATGTAGTCGCAAAGGAATGGTTAGGCTTACACAACAAATGGTAAATATACTACAATTTAGATTTGTTTAATTATTCTGCTTCTAGTCTAGCTAATGTCAAATACTGACACTTTATATTTGAATATTTATGTGAATATCATAGAAAAGTGAGAGTAAAGACCCATCAGAACTAGATAAGTTACAGGTTTGGATCAAGTCACGTACCAAAAAGGATGGAACTCCAGTGAATAATCAGGCTGCTGATAAGATTGTAAGTTCTGAATTTTGTAATGATTTTGTTTTTTTTGCGTTGTTCTGTCAAGTTGAATAATTTGAATATGTATCTTATGATCTGCAGAAGAAGGCAACTGAGATTGTTAATAATGACTCTCCATCGAGTATAACAAATCCAGGTGCAGATTCACTAACACGACTCTTAGGCCAGGATAATCCTGGACGAATGAGGGCAATGGGCAGAAACATAACGAAGACCAAATTAGCTTGTTTGCAAGTGAATCTAAAGTGTATGAATGACATGCAAGATCAGCAAGTTAATTTAGTACAAGAGGTCAATGAGTTAAGATCTGAACTTGCCAAATACAAGGACCAGGTAACACACTTGTCTATTTAAGAATAAGAACATGAGTAATCCTGAAGTAGTATATGATTTTGTGATTTTAATTTTATGCATATTACAGAAACAAGAACCTGAAGTTGGTGAAAACTCAGCAGCGAGAGTACGAAGTCTTATCTATTAATTAACAGTTTGACATTCATTTAGTAAGTGTTCTTTCTTAATTTACAGTTTGACATTTTTTTGCCTAACATACATTTTGTAGAGTGTGAACAAGAAAGCACAGCCTAAGTGTCTCTTGGTTGATTGGTTTGAGGATGGTTCTTCAACAAACTTTGCTGAGGGGCGTATATATTCTACTGATCTGTTGGAATTGGTGAATGACAGTCCATTAGGTCCATCCGATTTAAAAGTCTTGGTTGAAACTGCTATAGTACCAGAAGCAGATCTCTGGAGATCAACGACTAAGATGTTCACCATCGAGGATGTTGTTGGACAGATGGTTGCATGGACAGCAAAAAAGGTGATTAACCTTGAAAGTGGGCAAGAACCACGAGACAATACCCTGGTAAAGTTTACTTCTCTGTCTCATATCAGTTAGGTTTATAAGCTGGTCATGCATTGGTGAGTATAAGTTATATTGTTATATGACTGTGTTTGACAGGATCAGAGCTCAGATCATAACATGAACAAATGCAAACTGCTAGATTTGTCTATAGATAGTGTAATTGTTGCTGAAGGACGTTGGGAGTCGAAAGAACCAAAAGCTTTGGTTAATGGAATTCCAATCGGATCAAAGGGAGTTAAAGTATTTTTGGATGTGGTTCATTTACCTGAGACATTTGTATGGAAGCCTACAATGGAGAAGTCACACTTGGAAGATTGTTTGAACTCTTTTTTAGCATGGCCTGTTAACAAAATTATCTTCGAAGACGCCACTGATGCAACAAGTCAGAAAACTCCTTTCCGTAATTCTGCGTCGACGTCTCAGCAAATTTCACTAGGAAAATCAGCAGCAACAGATCAACAATCTACTGCAAAAGGATCTAAATCTCGTGATGCCACATCTCTAGCAACAGGTTCAAGAAACTCAACTGTAGCTGCAGTTTCAAAAACGCAAGTTGAGAAGTCTCAAATAGCAGTGGAAAAATCTCCAAAAAAGAAAACTCAACTAGCTTCGCAGTCCCCTACTCGAAGATCTCCGGTAATTGTTTTCAATTGGTTATATAGTTGTTTCTGGATTAATTCTATCTGTATGAAATGCTTTAAGATGGTTATGAAGTTGCTTCTGATTTTAATTATCTATGTATTCAATTGTAAACATGACAGCGTAAACATGGCCAAGAAGTTATCAAGGAAAATCAGAAGTGCATGTTCATGGATATCAAAGGAGGGAAGCGGGTTGTTGCAGAATGACGTGTGCATTCAACCGATCCACGGAAAATGGTCCACTCTGTTCCCTTGGGGCCTAATGCAGCTAGTGTGTGGGTTGATGTAGTGAAGGTAGATGATGCAGTAGTTTGGAGGCAATCAGATGAAATGGCGATTATTAAAGATGCACATGGTTCACCTATTGCATGGCCATTGGATAAATTGCTCTTCTATTGAAATTTATCACAACTGAGGTAAGTGTTGTATATAATGCTGGTGCTTTTGTATTAGATTTTACTGCGGTTATCAGAAACTTTGGTCCAGGTTAGCTAGTTTTTATTAATTTAAGACTAGACTACCTAATGAACTTTAACTTGTTGTATTTTCATGCTTTGAGACTTTGTTATGTATGCTGGATGAATCTGTACACTTGACTGATATGTTTGGTGGTTAATCTCAGACTTATGTTTTGAATGACTTAATTTCTATATAACAGGTTTCTGTTTTTACATTATATATGCAGAATAGTGTATTTTGGTAAAAGAAAAGTGTATTATGACAAAAGAATAGATAGCTTGTTGAAAAATATATAATAGCAAAAAAAAAATGTTATATTCGAATACCATAGCAATTTAAATTAGCCATTAAATTATGTTTCACTAAAAGAAAAAAAGCTATAGAAAACTAAATATACCATAGCAATTTACATTAGCAATGGAATAATGTTTAAACAACATAATTAAACGCTATAGAAAACAAAGTATAGCGTTTTTAGAGAGTTATTGTACGCACATATATTATAGATCAGCATATGAATTGTTGAATAATAAAATTTTCAGATCAAGTACGGTATTACAGCATTTGGTAAAGCTTTGATAACTTCATAAAGCTCTGGATATTTATCTTTATCTGGAATCTTAGCACAAATAATCTTATTAATATCGTCAGCTGTTGGTAGTTTACTTTTCTCATCATGAATAAGAGTATATGAGCATATGGAAGTCCTTTTTTCTGGAATTCGACAGTATACATAGCTGCAAGAGTATAATTATATACTAATCAATATAATGAAAAAGACGCATGAAGAAACTTATAAAAATTATATAGGCTAGTCACATTACCTGTAACTGTCTTCCCAAGCATATGCTTTTTTGGTTAAGTCTTTCATTAGAGAATCGAGCTTTGTTTTGAAAATGCGAGCAGTGATGTCAGATCTATCATCAGCAGTTAACCCTCGTTCTGTGACATATCTTGTTATCTTTGGCCACTTAGGATTACACGTGAATGTAATGAATAAATATGGGAAGCCATAATGTTTACATATGGCCATAGCATCATAATAGCTTTGAACCATATATCGTGGTCCTCCAGTGAACGAAGCTAGAATAAGAATTTGATTCCCTTGTTGACTCATATTAGTGGTTCCAGAATGAGCTGCTTCTTTTATGGAATCGTAGTTCTCACACCGTAACTTAGACTGATTGTACTTTATATAAGATAACCGATTTGATTCAATAGTCATATAAGTATCACACAAAAACTGTTGGAACAACCTCTTTGAATGTAGAAGAGTATGACTTTCGTTTTCCCTCTCTTGAATGCGGAATGCAAACCACTGTCTCATACTAATACATTTTTTCTTCTTGTTGTTGATGTTTTTTCCTTGAAAACATTTCTCAATACCAGGCCAGAAACCATCTTCCCCATAGCATAGAATGAGAGGATATTGTAGGGCCAAATAGGATAGATGAATCTGACTAATCCTCTGTAGGTGACCAGTACTCTTTTCTTGAATAACTATATCACGATATGGCATCTCTTTATGAAAATCTCCTGGAATTAAAGCTGCAACCTCAGACGTTGCAGGCATGCTGTAAGTCCTTCCATCAACACCAACACGATCAGCACAATTCTCATGTGAAATGACTCGTCTTTATTAGATTCAAACCTTTCTCTGGCCGAACGAAATTTTTTGACATAAGGGTTGTCATCATTGAGCATTTTTGTAATGGTTGCGATGATTTTATTTTTCAATTTATGTTTCCCTCCTCCTCGATTTGGGATTTTCCCTTGCTAAAATAAAAATAAACAGTAACTGAGTTGAGAAAGTTTTTTGAAATGTAACAAACCAAACTGCATTATATTGGTTAAATTCAAATAATTATTACCTAATAAATGTTGCTCTGTTATCTACTTCATTTTCAGTACCAACTATATATAATTAGGAATACTTAGCATAATCACCGACTTGAGGCTTTAAACTGCCTATCAAATATTTTAAAGATCTCTTATTTTAGGAGATGTTTTATTAACGTGGACTGAAATAAATATATAGTTCTTACCTTGAAAAGAAGAATAAGATGAAGCAATTGTAAACTCTTTTTCTAAATGTTTATGTGGCACCTTTTTTTCTTGTGTAACATAGTGCGATGGTTGCTGTCTGCTTATACATGAAGCAGAACCAAAACATTGCTTCCCTAGCAAATATGAATTTATTGGTTAAATGTAATAGTTTGAAATGTTTTAAGTTTGGAAATTCTACTTAACTTAATACCATTGTCTAATAA
Source organism: Turritis glabra (assembly GCA_900406565.1). Taxonomy (NCBI): domain Eukaryota; kingdom Viridiplantae; phylum Streptophyta; class Magnoliopsida; order Brassicales; family Brassicaceae; genus Turritis; species Turritis glabra. The sequence goes on from OVBN01000194.1 coordinate 26,819, forward strand.
CCTTTATCAGCATGATTTTCAGAAGGTGGTGTCATAAGCGGAGTTCTAACATGTCTAGAAAACCTTTCTCCTATATTAGTGATGTCTTTCAGACCAAATTGACTTGATACTGAATTGGGTCCAGTGCTGTCAGGGGTTACCGAAGTCAGCTGAGATCTTAATGTTGAACCTGATAATACCACGAGCTTGGTAAGAAAAAAAACAATTAAATTTCTAATATAGCAAATTTAAATATCATGTTTTAGGTGATTACTTGAATCTGTAGAGTGAACTAAACCCTTTCCTGACAGGTTCTTTTTTATGTGATCAGAAGAACCTGATATGTTGAAAAAGATATACTTTGTTTTAGTTGTTGTTCATATTGAAAACTTATTAAAATATTTCAATATGAAGATGAGAAGAATTGCCAGTGAACATAAGACAGTTAAAGAGATACTTACCTCTTTCAATTGATGTCTGGTTTGCGGAAAATACATGTTGAGGGTTAGGAGATTGTAGAATATGTCATTCTCTCCTTGCGGGCAGGTTAGTAATGTCTCTAAAAACACTACTAAAAGCTGAACTAAGGGATACAATTCCATTAGTATTCTCTCTACTAAACTGCGATATATGTCTCAGTCTGTTGAAACTTTCATTAACACGGGTTCTCTTTATTGGATTAGAAGAAGAATCACTATTCTCATTATTAAAATCTGGCTTATTCTTCATGTCGGCTTTTCAATGAGTCAAAATTTTTAATGTTTATGTTTTTCGGGTTATTAGTATATCTTGTTTTAATGTAAAAACCTAGATATAGATGGAAGATAAGAACGTATTAACAAAAAATTTTTATTCAAGTATATATAGGAAGCCATTGTTTTCATATATATTTGTTATTAGATTTAATGGGAGGTATATTATTGTTTTTATTTTCAACTTCAGAATATACTTTTGTTGAAACTATATTCAATTTAAATACATAGCCTTAAAGATATTTTGTGGTATGAGATTCTCGACTTACAGCAATTGTTAATTATGTGTCGGACATAATATTTGCTATGAGAACGCTGATGTCTTTCAATGGTTGAGCTTACAGATGACAAAATAATCAGGTTAATATTACTTTTTCACTTATTGCTTACAATCTATATTCCCAAAAACCATCCAGTTTTTATTCATAAGATCCAAATCTGAATGATAGACAACATACTCCATAGGATAAGAAGTGTTGATTTTATTTGACTTTGTGGTTTTGAGAAATAGGATGTCAGACCAAATTGACCTAACGTGTATGCTTATATGTATAGAAAATTAAGTCTGACGTTTTTATTTAATTCAGAGGCTAGTGATAATGTAGGATATGTAGTAATTTTTTAAAAAATATTATAGTAAAATATGGATTTGAAAATGGTAATAGCATCTGCACATTCATTTGCGTTGTTACTGTTACTGTGATCATATAAACATAGGTAGTTAACATTAATATTAGTTGTATACCCATAAGTAGGATCCAAACATGATGGTGAAATTTTATTGAATAAAAATTGAAATAGTATGGCAGAAAACGTTGCCTTATTCAAAATAACCAATAATAAATGCAAGAAAAACACAATATATAAAAAATCATAATTCACCATAAAAAACACATCACCAGATCACTCCTTCTCAATCTTGACATTAACTCCCTTAATTTTTTTTGAGTCGACCTTGTTCTCTGGGATTTTCACATCATCCTTCTCCTCACTCTCATCCTGATTGTTTCCCTCAAAATCAAGTGTAGCAGCCTTCAAAACAAATTCTTCTTCAGATTTCTCAAACTCGATTGGTTGAGCACACAACTTCTTAGAGGTGGATGATTGTTCAGTTGCCTCACCATTAGATTCATATACACGCTTAGATGAGGGAGTACTTGACTCATTAGTCTCTTGATTATAGGTCAAGGCTAGTGGAACCTTACAAAGCAAATAAAAGAGCCATAAATAATAGATGCTAAAACAAATCCACGCATTAAATTAGTTGTAAAAATGAATATAGACTTATACTTGATCCCCATAGACAATGGAAGCTGGATTCACCATTTCAGCAGAATCTTCAATGAATTGTTCTGGTAGAAGTCCATCCTTAGAGAGTATTTTGGAAACCCTATAGGAATCCTTCCCATCCCATACGTTTTCTTTCTCCACACACACCAGAAAGGCAAAGGTCTTGCCAATCAAATTCCTTAATGGTTCTGGCAAATCTGTAGGATCGGTAATCTGTTAAGAATTAAAAATATGATTAGGATTATATAAGAATTATGGAATTGTTTATATAAGAACTTTTAAGTTATGAATAAAGTACGACCTCATCAAGTGATCCACCTAGAATAGAAGGCGCTGACTTCCCCATTATTTCTGAAGCAATATTATTAAACAATAGACAGTTGGTTTCACCAGTATTGTCCATCACTTTTACATAAAGCATATACTTGCGGTTAACATATAATTATTAGTCAAATATAGGATTTAAAATATAATCTGAGGACTCGATTTGCAAAAAAACTTTAACATACTCATACCTAGCAATAACACTGGTGACCACTGTTTTGCAGACCTCACACCAGAATTTTGGTAATTTGGCATTTGTATTAACACCATTAACTCCTGCATGGATATGAGTCACCTTTTTGTTGCAATTACGACAGCTGAAGTAGTATCATGCCCAATCAGTGTCAATAGCATAGATGATGCACATGAGTCTAACTTTGCCAACCTAAATAAGAAGTTAAAAATTATCAGTACAACTTAACCTTACAACAAACACCCATTACACATGTTGAATTAAACTTATATACAAACCTCAATAGAGTCAAGCAGTTGTGCAGTGATTTTCCTGGAATACTGACTACTATCCTCTTCTTTCATGGTTATCATCTGAAACTTTGGAATACTCTCACGAAATGCGATGGTAAGACCTTCAACTGGGAATCTGTAAAAGTATAATAAACTTTAGCACAACCAAGATTTAAAAGAGATATGTTTTATCATATAAGACGAAGTAAATTGTTGAACAAAAAGATTACGATTTGATAAAAGCATCGACTTCAGGAAAAGGTGGATTGACATGAACGTGGGACGCATCAAAAGAATTGGAAACACTTCTAATCCCTGAAAAAGACATGAATGATTTTTAATTGTTTACCTAATATAATTTTATCTTAAACAATATAGGAACAAAAAAAAGAAGATACAATACCTTTGTAGGTTTTGATTTTGGCAAACCTGATCAGACATACGATAATGTTTCCATCAGCTGCCTGACATCCTCTGAAAACCTGCTCAGCAAATGATCCGCACAAGGTACACGACAGTCTCTCATCACTATGAAAACATAAACACTTAGCATCCAACTCAATATAAAGATAAGAATTTTTGAGGTGTTAAACAGAAGTAGTTCATAAGATATCACCTTTCATCTCTCAATTCAAAATCGAGCTTATGAGTTGGTTTGTTGTTTGCTTCAAGCATCTCCAGCTCCCCAATATTAACAACTTGTCCAACCACATCTACAGACAATTAACAAAGTAAACTCTTCATTAGAAGAACCCAAATAGTTTTTTCTGAAAGGATTTAAAATATATTAACACAATATATATAAAAAACCCAAATAGTTTTTTTGAAAGGATTTAAAATTTAAAAATATTAACACACAATATATTTGCCAATCAACATGCAAGGATATGATCACTCAAAATTTTCTGAAACTTGGCCAAGTTGAAGTAGTTGGAATCAGATTTATGATCACTGCGAGTGACCATAGTTCCATTTACGAAACTCATCTTGTAAAGATGAGGAGTGGGTCAAAACTGACCACCAGCATGATTAAGAGAGAAGGACTCAATGAACCTCCATTCACTAATAGGTAGATGGTTCACGTAATGGGTAACAAATTCTTTTTTTGACAGATGTGTGGATTTTAACACCCTGCAAACAAATAGACAAACTATATTAGAGGGCAAAATAGGTAAACCAAAAAATAATATAAAAGGATACATAAATAATGACCTTTTCGTCAGCCAAAATCAACTCTAGTGTCTCGCCTGTGTTGCTTGTGTATTGGCGCCATGAGTGAAGGATTTTCACCTGGACTCTCCATGCGGTTTTGTAAGGTCGAACATCTTTTGAACAAACCAAATGAAGCAGCCATGATAGTAGTTTAATTTTTTGCTTGTGTATTTCGATTTTGGTGTGATGAGATGCCATGAATGAGCAGTATTTATAGAGTATTAAGGAGATGATAGGGTTTTATGTGAGACATTGGAAATATGCTTGGTGAGGAAGTAGAAAATATTTTAAAGATCTCTTAATTTTGGAATATGTGAGTAGGATTTATGGTGATTTATGGTAATGAGTAGTATATAGAACCGATTTCTAACTGGCATTTGTATAATCTCCTCCGATTTATTATTGGCATATGTAGATATATATATATAAATTATGTTAGCTAATAATATTGAATGCTTCTTTTTTTGTAGGAGAATCAAGGCTAAAAGATATTGAAAGCAAAATCGGAGGTTAAAGATTTGGAAATGCAATAGTGAAAGGGAAACTCGGAATTAAGTTAGTATACGAAAATATTGCTCTATAAAATCGGAGGTTAAAGTTTATAGAGAATATTCTACATCAAGTTAGTTCACTCACAACTCTTGTTAGTTTAGAATAATATTAGTAGGATATTCGTAATTAAGGAATCAAAGGAGAGTATATGCGATGGTTATACGCATATATTTTCAAATATCTTGTTAGTCGAGAATAAATATTTGAAAATAAATATTTGAAAATGGTATTGTTAAGTAAGATATGGATCCAATCCTATTCTAGATTTTTCTATAATTGGTAGAGATCCGAAATCATCAATTTCGGGTCACAATTTCAATTTTGACCCGACCCATTTAATATTTTTTGCCAAAACTACCTTTAATGAGCATCTTTTATTTGTCTAAAACTCAGTGGCATTCCTTGTAAATAAATATTAACACAAAGGTTTTTTTTCAAATCTGTTGCAAAAATGTTAATATAGATTACATAATCTTATATGTTATAACAAAATTTTGTTTCAAAATAGTTGATTTTATGATTTTCTGTTAAATCATGCCTTAAAATCTTTTATGATTTTCTCTGTTTGGATGACAACTTATAGATCACCAAAAAAAAATCATGAGTTTTCGGAATTGGTTAATGTCTCGCGCCATTCTCACGAACATCATCTTAAATTTCCACTTGTTCATTTTAAACGATGGTGGAGGAGGTAGCAGTAAGTTAGACAATGAAGTAGATGACGAAAAAGAATCCACAGAAAGTTAAAACGGTGAAAACCACCTAAAGAGAATCATATCTTATTTCTTTTTTTCATATATTTTCGTTATTTGAATATGAAATTAGATCATATAATATGATTTAACACACATATTTATTAGAAAGTGATTTAAAATCGAACATAAGAATACAGAGAAACCAAAAAAAAGCTCATAGATTATAAAATGATCTATAAAACAAACGACATGTTTCATCACTTTAAATGATTTGAAGTCCTGAATCTTTCTTCTAAAAAAACATTGATGTAATAACCTAATCAAACACCAAATCATTCTGCATAAGCTCAAACATAAAAGTTAAAGGCGAGAGTGTTATAACAGATAGCAGAGAGTTCTGTAACATAGAATGAATTAAAAAATGAATCTACTTATTATACTTAAACAAATCGGTCCTTATAAGGACCTTACAACTGAACCACCGAAACAAATTCTACTAACACCGATTCTAAAGCTAACAACCTCAATTCCTACAAACCAGGGGGACTTATTCAATCTTAAACTTAACTGAACCTTAAACTTAAATAGATGAGATTAAGACAATGTTTATTCTTCAATTCCACCCCTAAATTGGAACGTCTCCTTCCAGTTTAGTTCTGCTTGCAACACAGCCCCATTCTTCCTCTGAGTTTTTCAAACACTTCGAGTTTCACAGCTTTAGTCATAATGTCAGACGATTGATCTTGAGTAGCACAGTAGTCTAGCAAAATAACTCGATCATTCACCAATTCATGTCGGAAGTGATACCTTACATGAATATGTTTGCTCCTTCCATGTAACACCGGATTCTTTGACAATTTGATAGTGGAACTGTTATCACATAACAGAATTGTACCTTCTTGAACTGCTCCAATATCCTCTAGTATATTCCTCAACCATACCGCATGGCACGCTCCATATGCAGTAGCAACAAACTCTACTTCAGTTGTGGACAGAGTCACAATAGGGTGTTTTTTTATGCCCGAGAGACTACTCCTCCTCCAAGCATAAATACATAACCATACGTGCTTCTTCGGTCATCAACATCTCTTGCATAATCGCTATCCATGAATCCCACTAACGTCTGTTCTCCTCCTCTCTTGTATCTTATACCAAGCTTTAGAGTTCCCTGCACATATCTCAGGATCCTTTTTGCTACCAACATGTGTTGCTCATTTAGATTTTCCATGTACCTACTCACCAAGTTGACAGAGTAAATCATGTCTGGTCTAGTGGTTGTTAGGTACCTCAAGCTCCCTACAAGCTGTTTAAACTCTGTAGAATCTACTGCATCTCCAGCTCCCACCTTTGACAACTTATGCCCAGGAACGATGGGATTCCTCACCGAGTTACAATATTCTATTCCATACCTCTTCATAATCTCCTCAGCGTACTTCTGTTGATTGATGAATATCCCTTGTTCATCTTGTATAACTTCAACTCCCAAGAAATATTTCATCCTCCCAAGATCAGTCATCGAGAACTCCTTCATCATTGAGTTCTTGAAACCTTCAAGCATGGAGATTAAATTCCCAATATAAATAAGATCATCAACATAAAGACTTACAATCAATATGCTGTCTTCTTCCTTCTTTACGAAGAGAGTGTGGTCACAGTAACACTTTTCGAATTTCTCCTTTGTAAAGTAACTTTCAATTCAGCTATACCAAGCTCTAGGAGCTTGTTTCAAGCCATATAGTGCTTTCTTAAGCTTGTACACCTTGCTGAATTCGTTCTTCACTTCAAAACCCTTTGGCTACTCAACATAAACATCTTCACTTAATTCTCCATGAAGAAAAGCACTTTTTACATCGAGTTGAAACACACTCCAGCCCTTTTTTGCTACTAATGCAAGTATTGATCTGATGGTATCCCATCTTGCTACAGGTGTGATACATCATGGTTTTTACGGCTTTTAACCATGATATTAGTCTTGTTTTATAGTCTTTTTGGTATTTTTCAAGTATTTATGAGTCATTGTAGGTTCAGGTACGTTTTGGACTCGGTTTGAGCATTTTGGAGTTTTTGGGAGCAGCTGGCGTTCTGTAGCTGAGAAGAGCAACTCGGATTTTGGGATGGGCACTGGTGTCGATCGACACAAGCCACTGGTGTCGCTCGACACTAGTCGCAGTCACATATTGCACACGAGCTTTAAAGACTTTTGAAGAATTGCATATTTGCCCACAGTTTCTTCTATTTGCAAGATAAGTCCTTTTCGTATTTTTGAGTATAATTAGTTTTTCAGAGTCATTATGAGGAGAATTCTATACGATTTTCTGAGAGCTTTTGGAAGAGAGAGATTGGAACTCGTTGTAGAGAGAAGATTTTGAACTCCTTTTGTCTCTTATTTAATATCTTAATGCAATTTATTCAATTATTGATTTGTGTTCCATTGATCATGTCTGAGTAATCCTCTTGTTAGATTTAGAGTTTTTCTACGTTAAGGATGAATTGTTGAACATGACAGATTTGTAGGGTAATAATATATTTCTTCATCTAGGTTGAGATTAATGCTAATTCTAGATTGATCATCTGGAATTTAGATCATAGGATAATTGGTAGACACGAAAGTGTTATTAATTTCCTGAATTAAACCTAGATGAGCAAACTACCAATGTGCAAAGAAATTTGATTTAGGAATTTTATCAACATATCAAACATGAGTTTAATGCTTGTCTTAAATGTCGAATTCGTAAAGAAATTTGGAATCCTAAGTTTTAGACATAGATAACCTCTGCAACGAAAGTTGATTGATTTGAAGTTAGTGTTTTGAGTTCAAGAACGGTTCTTAATTAAACTTTTATCTGTTTATCTGTTTTGCAATTCTGAATTACCTAAGAATTCCCCTAAGTCTAGTTTTTCCTCCATTGAATTTATAAACTTTGTTTATTCGCTTGCTAGTTTTGCATTACGTCTTTTGTCATTTAGCTATATTACTGAACTGATAATTCATTACATAAATCTTAGTCCTTGTGGATTCGATCCCTAAGTACTATATCGATCTCTTAATTTGAGAGAGTAGGTCTAGAGATAATTTGAGCATATCAAGGTGCAAAAACTTAGTAAAAGTCGACTTCATACCTTTGATGATATCCCTTCGCCACCAATCTCACTTTGAATTTGTCAATCTCACCCTTCTCGTTAAACTTTGTTTTAAACACCCATTTCACGCTAATTACCTTAGCTGCAATAGGTAACTCTATCAGCTCCCATGTATTGTTCTCTTCTATTGATGAGATTTCAGTCTCCATTGCTTTTCTCCATACTTCTTGTTGCTCTGCTTCCTCAAAACAGTTAGGATTTTCACTAGCAATAAACATTGCAATGACATCTTCTTCATCTTCTGTAATGAGAAAGTCTGTATTTCCTGGAACATAGTCCTTCATCCACACTGGAGGTTGTCTCTGTCTCTCTTCTCGTACAAGAACTTGAGGAGGATTGTCTTGCTCAATTTCTTCTTCAATTACTTCTTCTTCCACATTTGGTTGCTCCTCTTGAGTTTCCTCTGGATTTGGTTCTGCATTTTCTTCTCTTTCTGTTTCTGTCTCAGTCTCATTCCAAGACAGCTCCTTACTTTGTAGACTTTTCTCCCACTCCCAACCTTTGCTCTCATCAAAATGAACATCTCTGCTCACTATTATCTTCTTAGTTTTAGGATTATAAAGACGGTATGCCTTTGATTCTTTACTAACGCCAAACATCACACACCTGACACTCTTCTCATCAAGCTTTATTCTTTGTTCATATGGTACTAAATCAAAGGCGACACAACTAAATATTTTGAGATGCTCCACTGATGGTTTATGTTGGCTCCATTTCTCTTCAGGCGTGACATCTTCTAAAGCAGCTGACGGACTCCTATTCAATATGTGGACTGCATTTTGAACCGCTTCTGGCCAAAAACGTTTCGGCACTCTAACTTCCAGCAACATGCACCTTGTCATATTCATGATGCTCCTGTTTTTCCTTTCAGCTATACCATTTTGTTGTGGCGTATATGTAGCAGTGAGTTGTCTCTTTATCCCATTCTCTTTACAATAGTCTTCAAACGCCTTAGAATTATATTCTCCTCCTCTATCTGTTTTCAGACACACTAGGACCTCACCCAACTCTCTTTCAGCCGCTGCTTTGAACTTTTCGAACACTTTAAAAGCTTCTGATTTTTCTGAGAGAAAGAATGTCCAGCATTTCTGATTATAATCATCAATGAAATTGATAATATACCTTTTCCACCTTCTGAGATTGGTGAAATAGGTCCACAGATGTCACTATGAACCTGCTGAAGCCCCCTTGTTGATTTCCATTCACTTTTCTTTGGAATACTATCACGGTTCTGCTTTCCCTTAATACAAACTTCACAGATGGCTTCCGCTTCATTTAAATTGATAATTGGCGCAGCCCAACGACCATCTTCTCCTCTGCCATTAACTGCAAACCTCTTTGATTAAGATGCCCGAATCTCCTGTGCCACAGTTGTTCTGTCTTTTCCATCACTTGCAAGCACTTTGTCTCTTCTACTTCCCTTGCTTTTCTCACTGTGGCTTGAATGATAAACATTCTGTTTTTTGACATGGTTGAGTGCATGATTAGCCTTTTTTGCTGCTTGTGCCAGATCTCACACTCTTCATCTTCAATCACCACCCTTAGTCCTTTTTGCTGCAACTGCCCCACACTGAACAAGTTATTTCTTAGTCCTGGCACAAAGTAAACAGACGTGATTATTTGGATAATCCCATTAATCTCCAGACGCAAACTTCCTCTTCCTTCCACTAACATTCTCTGATCATCTCCAAGTTTTACATTTTGTCTGAAGTCGTTATCAAAATCAACAAACCACTCTTTTGTGCCGCACATATGGTTGCTACATCCTGAATCTAGGAACCATATGTGTTCCTCTTCGCCTTTAATCTCATCGATATGAGCCATAACAAGAATATCTTCCTCCATCTCTGCGTAATTTGCCTCTTTCTCCCACTCTGGACATTTCGATTTGTAATGTCTCATCTTGTGACATTTATAGCACTCAGTCATCTCTTTCCTAGTGTTGCCACGACCTCTTCCTTGATATCCACCTCGTCCTCGTCCCCGAACTGGATATCCACCTCTATCTCTGTTATTATTCGATCTCCATTGTCCTTCTACCTTCAGAACATGTTCTTCTACATGTGTGTCTACTCAAATTCTGCTCGTGTACCATCAAAGAACTCTGTAACCCATCCACCATCAGCTCCTTAATGTCATTTGACTCTCCAATGGCACACACAACGTATGTGAACTTCTCAACTAGAGTCCTTAGAATCTTTTCCACCACCTTGGAATCATGCATATCTTCTCCCAAATTCCTCATGTTGTTTGCCACTTCCATTACTCTGGAGAAATAATCCGTGATTGTTTCTCCCATCTTCATCTCCAGCACCTCAATGGCTCTGCGCAATCTCTGTAGTTGAGCGCTTTGAACTCTGTCATTTCCTTGGTACTTTCTTTTCATTGACTCCCATAGATCCTTCGATGTCTCCTTCTTCAGAATAGTTTTAAGAATCGTTTTGTTTATGGAAGCAAACAAATAGTTCTTCACCTTATGATTCGTGACGGTCCTCTTCGCCAGCTCCGTTCTCTGAGGCCCAGTTAAAATCACGCCCCTCTCTGGCTGTATGATCCCTTTTTCGATCAGATCCCACCACTCCTTTGATCTGAGTAAATTCTCCATAAGCATAGCAAAGATATGAGTTTAAAATATTTTCAATAAAAATGAATCACAAAAATATTATTAAAATGCATTTCATTTTTAACGTAGATTTTTTTTTTCTTTTATAGTATCTACTACTTTTTAGTAAGATCCTTTTAAAAAGTATATACGATAAGCTTTCAATTAAAAATGATTTATACACTTAAAAGATAAAAACCTCAAATTTAATTTGAATTTTACGTTATATCTAATCTATTACTTATTTTTGTCAACTAATTAGTTTTTATATAATAGATAAATCTATAATTGTTACTTCCTTAGTTATACATAGTAAGTACGACAAACTAGTTTCTTCACAATATTGTTTATTAAAATTAAATGAGTTAATATTTTACTATCTTTCTAGAGATATAAAACATTGATGACATTATTAATAATGCATGTACAAATTAATAATGTAACATTACGAAGAAGACAATAATTAACAAGTGCAACTTGGAAAATAATTCTAACTAATTTATCATTTTTAATCCTAGAAACACCACTACTCAAAAGATAAAAATCTATTATTAAGAATATGCACATGAATCGTTGACCATATATACATAGACACACAAGGAATTAATAAGCACTAGGATTTAAGCTCTACTATACCGCGAGATAATTTTTCTTTACATAATTATAATTTAATTAATTTAATTATATATATATAATATTATAATATTGATAGTGTTAGCAAAATAATGAAATGATGATTTACCGGTGTTGTAGCATTAGTGATATTTTAAATTTATTTTAATGTCGACCCAACTCCATCCCGCCATATAACCCCGTCCTGTGATATTTTAATTTTTTTATAAGTGTAAATGTTCATAATATTTTAAACTTTAAAAGTTTAAAATTTATTATATCCGATATAATTAAACGGTTAGACTAAGAACCGAATTAAACCAGATACAAAATTTTATGCTTGTTAAGTTTATCTTTCTGCTTATTCAGATTTATATTCATTTTGGTCTTACTTATAATATGACTTTCAACCATTGTCTAAAAATTTTAGCCGATGTGGGACGTTAAACACACAATTTCTCATCATTGCTTGAGTAATACATATCTACTTTTCAAAATTCGAATCATGACAAATGCAGAAAAAAAATATAATGTTTTATTAATTTTATATATTATATGATGATCCAAAGCAATTAAAAAAATATCAAACAAAGATGATAGGAGAATCAAATTTTAAATCTTAACAAAATCTTTTAAATATCTATACTATTAATTGTGGAACATTATATGGATATTTCAGGTTTTATAATTAAAATTAAAAAAAATAATTGTATTTGGTTATATGGATAGTAGAGAATTGATTGTAAATATTGTTTGAATATATGTATATAAATATATTCATATTTCATATTTACTCTTAATGAGTTTTCTAATTTATTTTTTAAATCAATGGCATTTTATATAATATTTTACAAAACAAATATTTCTTTTTAAAATGTACTTCAAAAATGTTAATATAGATATAGAGAATAAAGAAGATTTCATAGTTTCTACTAATTTTTCAACGTTTACATTAAATTAAGTTTGGTGATGTCAAAAGAATTTTAATTAACTTGTTGACATAAATTTTCAAAAAAAAAAGATTAGAAAGCCTTCAACGTCAATTAAGTTGGAATGCATTTATATTTTTTTATTTTACTTCATTTTTTAGAATATAAAGCTCTTATACTTTGGTTATCACTAGTTGATATACAATTTGTTTAACCACACAACTTATAGTAATCGATGTTATCACATACTCTAAAACATGTGACATAAAATAAGTACCGATGTGACTTACAGTTTTAAATACTTGATTGATCCATCGTTGATTGTGTTTGATAGTCACTGACTTAAACTCACATGTTGCTATTCATTTCCCCATAGTTTCTAATATTTTGCTCGACGGTATTAATTATATTTCTTATACTGGAAAAAAATTAATCCACAAAACTATTTTATTACCAAGTGTGAGAGTTATTAGACATGAGTATTTGGTTTGTTTGCTATGATCATTTAGAATCGTAACTTTGAATCATAAGGTAGATATATGAAAACTATATATTTTTGCTCTAAATGCATTATTTTGTCCATAAAACCTACGATAAACAAAAGTATCCGAAATTTTTGTATATACTCTCTAAATTTATAAACTTATGCACTTGTATCAAAAATATCAAAAATACTATGTAAAAAAAAACTACTAAAATGTTCATTGATTACCTTGCTATTATTATAAAGACTTATTTTTTTTGGGTCAACTTATTTTTTTGGGACAACTTATTATAAAGACTATATATAATACACAACTTGATACCAAAATCCTCTATATATTAAAAGAGAGGTTTTGATGCCTATGTGGCAACGCTAGAGTTTTTCTCAACCATTTTAATTTTTTTTTTAATTATATTATTGTTCTTACCAAACACTTCTAATTCTACTATTCTTCTATTTACTATTTTAAAATTAAGAGTCAAACACATTTTAACATTAAATAAACTTACCAAAACTAATATTTCTGTTTAAAAAAAAATTTATATTAGTTTACGTTTAAAGATTCCTTATATATTATGTGCATTAAATTTTTTAATTCGAAAATAATTTTTCCCTAATTTACTAAAAATAATTTTTTAAAATTAAAATAATTAATTATATGATCTAAAGTTTACATAACTCTCATAAAAGATTGAGTTTTGACATTTCGGAAGTAAATTATAAAAATATTCTATTTTAAATTATTTTAGTTTAATTTTTTGGTTAACTAAAATCATTTTAATAGGGATCCGAAAAACATCAACAATTTTCTTAAAATTTATTGTGCTTATTAAAGTTCTCTTTGAAGAAAAAATATAACATAACTTACATATATACGTTTTGGTAAAAAAAACTTATATATTTATATATATGCACATATTTGTATATACTTTTACTTATATAATTTTTAATACAAACTTATAAAACTTTTTACACACAGTTACACATTCGAACCAATTTAATGCAGAGATTTGATAATTTAAAAAATAAAATAAAACTGCATTAAATTTACCCATGGCACGGATCTTACCTGGTAATATATCAAATGAATGTAATGATTTTGTTGAATTTTAAACCTGTGTTTTTTCCTTCACGAAAACTGAAGTTGCATATTCTTCATTACACTTTTTAAAATTGTCTAATTGACATCAAATTTGTCAAACAAAAATAGAAAACAAACATTGGAAAAATGGTGTAACCCCACACCCACCCATCATAATGGGTTGGATCCAAAGGACAGTCTCGTGACTGCCACGTCATACAAACAAACTGTTGCTGATCCATACACACGCCGTCATATATCCTCGGAAGTGCGAGACAGTTCACGCGCCTTCACCTGTCTCTCTCTCTCTCTCTCTCTTACCCAATCAGATCGTTTAAATGGTAGTTTAATCGATCTTCTTCGTCAAGTATCTCAAAATCAAAACAAGTTTGCTTCATTCATACTTCTAATCCTCCTCACATTCTCCAATCTCTGCTTGTGTATGTAAACGAGATCACGACGGAGACGTAGAGAGAGAGAGAGAGACACGGCGACGGAGAAGGAGGAGGAGGCTCGTTCGACAATGCGAGAATGGCTCAGTATAGGCAATCGGGAACTGAGAGGTTTTTGGGAGGTCGAAGCGGTTACAATCCTTATGTCAACGGCGGAGCTTCTTCGGATCACGTAGCGATCGGGATCCGTAACGGCGGTGGTAATTTCGGAGTAATAACGCAGCACGGGAAAGCTAGTCGATGGCGGCGATCTGCTCGGTTGGATAGAAATCGCCGTTTTGGTGTTGGCTCTTTGGTGTTTGTTGTTTGTGTTGTGCTTGTTGTTTGTGTTTCGGCTTACTATTATTTCTCCGGTTATACTAATTTTGGCAGAGATGATAAAGGTCAGTTCCATGGAAGTATGAACGATTTTGCTTAGCTAGATCCTGTTTAGGTTGATTTGAGTATGAACGTTTAGCTGATAGGAATTGGATTCGAGAAATTGATGTTGGAATAGGATAAGGAAAGAGCTGATGCTTTGTATTACGTTTATGCAGGAATTGATACCTCTGAAGGTGATTTTCTTACGAATGTTTCAAGAACTGATCCTTTGAAAATACTTAAGTTTGGTCATGGTTCAGTGTTACATGGACGAGATTCGAGATATTGGGATAAGGATGATAGAAGACGGGATGAAGATTATAACGAGGATGATGTAGAGGTAGCTGCTGAAGATAAATCTGTTGCTGAGGAGAGGTCAGTGTCTGAAGTGAAAAAGGATGCATCGCTGCAGAATCCTTTGAAGGGTTCAGATTGGAAGGGGGTTGGTTTTTATAATGAAGCTGGACGTGATGAGCTAAAGAAATATGAAGTAGAGTATCAGGCGTCTCTTGTAAAAGGTGGTCCATCACTGAAAGAAAATGATGGGCATCATCAGCCATTTGATACAGACCCTAATGGAGATGATTCAATTGATTCTCATGATACTCAAGGGGATGAATATGTTGATATGGGGCATGATGGGGATGAAAATGAAGAATCACACAAAGATAGTCATAGGCACAATGAGGATGGTGCTGAGGAATCTCACAAAGAGAATGCATCCGTGTTTCTTCATTCCATTACCAAGCATCGGAAAACTGAAAAGGTTAATGGAGCTACGTCAAAAAGGTCACGTGGGAAGTCTTCTCTTGTTAGTACGGGTGGTAAGTCTGGGAAAACATCGCAATCTGATACAAAAAGACGAGCTCGAAGTCACAGATTTTCAGGTAATGTCTTATAATTGGCTGGGTTGAAGAACATATTCTGGGCTCTTTCTTCTCAGAATCCTCTTGTTGTTTTAATCTTATAGGCGTATCTTGTGAGATGAAGCTGTTGAATTCCAGTCAACAAATACAAGAGCCTTTGAACACTCAAAATTTTGCTACACCCTCCTTACAATACATACAGATGGAGGATAAACCCGATGGGGAAGAACAGTGGGAGCCTAAATTTGCAGGTCACCAGAGTTTACAGGAACGAGAAGACTCTTTCTTGGTTCAAGAGCAGAAAATCCATTGTGGCTTTGTCAAATCCCCTGAAGGATTACCAAGCACTGGATTTGACCTGACAGAAGATGATGCTAACTATATCAGTAGATGTCACATTGCTGCGATATCTTGTATCTTTGGAAATTCTGATCGCTTGAGGCATCCTGCTAATAAAATGGTATGATAAAGTAAGCCCTTGATCTACTATCATGTTGTATTTTTCTTCTTATTTCCACATCTAGAATTTGAAATTCCTAACCACTAGTCTCTTTTAACATCGGGTTAGGTACATGAAAATAGCCCATCCCACATACATAGAGATGTAAGACATTTTGTGGCACTTAGATACTAGTTGAGATTTGCAAGCTGAGTTTGACCAACTGTCGAACCTGAACTGGATGAGCAGAAAACTAGTTTTTTGCAACTAGATGAAGATGAGTAGTTGACAGTTGTATTTGACTGCAAAATATCAAAACAAAAATATTGGTTGCAGAAGAATATTTCGTGATGTATATATAATTGCTATAGCCAGACATGCAAATGCTGAGTCATGAATAGTGGAATGCCAGGGATTTGAAAAGTTTGCTTGATGGGTGTTTCTGTAATCACTAACTCAACCATCTCTTAAGCTCTATGCCCATCAGGACATTAACAATTTTTCCCGTGACTTGTTAATAGCTTCTACTGCGTTCATTTTGGCGTGATTATAGTGCAGTAAAAGCTAATAAACGCCTTCACATATTTTAAGGATCTGCAATAGATGCATATCCCTTTTGTATGTGGTTTTCTTTGTTTACACGCTGATATCATCAAATTTATATTCTTTACATTTGCTAACCTGGGATTCATCCCTTCGTTTAGGTAAGTAGTTTGTCAAGAAAAGATGTTTGCTTCGTTGTGTTTGTGGACGAGATTACCATGCAAACACTTTCTGCCGAAGGCCAAGTACCCGACGGAGCTGGATTCATTGGTCTGTGGAAGTTGGTTGTGGTGAGGAATCTTCCTTACACAGATATGCGGAGGGTAGGCAAAATACCAAAACTCTTACCACACAGGCTTTTCCCTTCAGCGAGGTGAGATTCATGTCGTAGGGAGAGGTTTCAATTGGTGTAACTAGCACAATTTTCTCCTGCAGTTACAATTAGCCAAAGTTAGAGCGACTAGACAAGCACTTCTCGGTTTAGTATGAATGAGAATTTACTGGAGAGGATATTAGTTGTCTAGCATATGTATAGTTTCCATACTAAGCTACAAATGCAAGAGTCAAAATCCGGATACGTTAAAGTTTGGATGTTGGAAGTTGTTTTGGTTACGCACCTAAAGGTCTACAATTCAAAACAGAAACTCATCCGATGTATATTCTTTAGGTACTCAATCTGGTTAGACAGCAAGTTACGTCTCCAGTTGGATCCCCTAGTCATTTTGGAATACTTTCTGTGGCGTGAAGGCCACGAGTATGCTATCTCCAATCATTACGACCGCCATTGCCTATGGGAAGAGGTTGCACAAAACAAGAAGCTGAACAAGTACAATCACACTGTCATTGATCAGCAGTTTGAGTTTTACCAGACTGATGGGCTGACGAGATTCAATGCTTCAGATCCCAACAAGCTTCTTCCCAGCAGTAAGTTCATTTCGGTAACTGCTATATGACATGATTAAAACCCTGCTTAGGGAGCGTTTTCTGTAGTTTGTGGCCATAGCTGCTTGTGTTTTGCTGATAACATGAACGATGAATGATTGGAAAGAAACTGGTCAATAATAAACAAAGAAAGAATATCTATTGTGAGTTAAAAAGTAACAAAATCGTATCAAGCATGATAAAGAAGTAGAACTTTTTTGCTAACAATTTGCATCTGAAACTATGCTAAAGTGTGCATGTGGAATTTCACACTTAAAATTTTGCCAGTAGTGTGCATTTGTGTCTGAATCTCGTGTGCAAAGTGCTCACATGCATCTGCTTGCAGTCAACTGTTATTCAAGTCTTCAAATTTAAGTTTTCATTGTGGGTTAAATGCTTATTGCCTCATGGTCAACCAATAGATGTATTCAATACATTCATGTGTTTCTTTTCTCATTTTGTGACTATAATCCTCCTTGTGTATGCTGTTTGCAGATGTTCCAGAAGGGTCTTTCATTGTACGGGAACATACCCCCATGTCAAACCTATTCTCCTGTCTTTGGTTCAACGAAGTTGAGCGCTTCACTCCCCGAGATCAGCTGAGCTTTGCATACACCTACCAGAAATTAATAAGGATGAACCCTGACACACCATTTAATCTTCACATGTTCAAGGTAAAGAATCCACATTGACCTGCTTAATGCTTATAGATACCAGTGGATTTCCTTGTTTCCATATTTAAGCTGGGTTTAGGATTTTTAGATAGTGGAGTTGGTATAGTATGGTCTGTATAAAAACTAGTATCAGAGCCGAAAATATGGAAATAGTATCATGGGTTTGTAGAAAGTGATGAATATGAGTGTAATATGGGTTGAATTATCTGTCTACTTGAATCAAATCCCTAGGTGGGAATGTGTCACAACAATTCTGGTTTGGCTATATTGCCGATTTAGGTTCATATCATGATCCTGAGCAAAACGCTTATCAAGAAGAAGAATTCTAATTTTTTGCCCCCTCTGAAATTTTTAGGATTGCGAGAGGAGAAAAATCACGAAATTGTTCCGTCACAGATCAGAGGAGAAGCGAAACCTTATACAAGCAGCAACACAATAACACAGACCATTTTTTCTAAATGCTGTATATTATCGCGGCTGTACTGCCTGTGAGTAAGAGTAAAACACCACAGTTAATTTTCTCTGTGACTAACATTGTTGTGAGAAGATCGACACACACGGCTCAGGTGGGAACCCAGTTTAGAGGTATACGAATGTGAGGTGATTTTAAGAAAGGGAGAGAGAGAGGTGGTTCAGTTGATAAAAGAAAGAAAGGCCGAGTCAATTCATTAACAGTCGTCTCAATGTTTTATTCAATTCATTGCTTCCGTATGATTGCAGTCTGTATCAGTATGATGGCAACGAGAACTCATAAAGTTCTGATTGATTATTGCGAAAAACGGAGGACTATTCTCATGAAAAGGGTGGGGCACTATGTTTCACCGTTTGCCGGGTATCCCAAAAACGTGTGTATTAACAAACAGTTTCATCTAACAAGTGACAAATTACATTTCCAAAGAAGCCAACTTTTCAGTATAACAAAAAGATATTGTGAAAAAATGGCTCAGCTAATTATAACAATGATGTCTCTCTTCAGCCGATGGTACCAAGGCGCTGAAGAACCTTGAGGTATAGATTATATATACGCATATATGGCAAAACAATCTTATGAACGTGATGAACTTTCTTGTCTCCGGAGTGGTACAGCTTCAATATCCTCTTCTTGTTGCTTGATATGACGAGCAGGCCGTGGTGACTTTGCTGAATCTTGGCGTCTTAGACTGAGAATGATGCCTTCCTGCGCAAACCCGTTACTGTCTTCTGAATGTTTTGGAAGACGCAGAAGCAGATGATTCTCCGATGATAAATCTGCATTTCGATCGCTGTCAATTATCAATGTTTGGACAAAGCTTAAAATGATCTGCAAACAACCAAGAAACCTAAAAAAGAGCTTACTTCCTTTAGACTCGCCATCAACCATGTCTGTTGTTGTGTGAAGAAGAAAAGTTCCAGATAGGATTATAATGAACCCACACAACTCTGTCACGATCTGTGTTCCATTTTGCCGATCCCAATCCTGTTTAGACATTGCAATCACCAGAAAAACAAACAGATCTTATCCTTGTTTATGGCCTCAACTGCTTTGTTTGCATGTACAAAGTGTTTACTTTTGTAAATGAAACCACAATCATTAGTGTTTCTCTGTTTAGTTGTGAACGGAAATGCAGAAAATGGTACCACAGCAGCTTCGGATATTAAGAGAACAGAAGAAAAAGAAACAAGTAATACCTTAAACATGATCACACTAGCCAAGATCGTCATCGATGTGAACATAACATAATAAATGGGCGAAACCACTGCCGTGTTGAAAGTATCAAGCGCCTGCCAATGACAAAAAGCGAGAGCCCGAAATAAATTTTTCTACCCAGCACTATAATTACATTACTAGAGAAAATTTGTGTAAATTGCCACTTTTACTTACCTTATTTAGATAGTTCATTTGTGTTATCACACACATAAGAACTATCACAGTGAAAACCCATGTTTGTGGGTAAACTAATTGATTCATTCCAGAAAAAGTGAGTTTCAATGCTATCCCGAGCGCCTTCACGCTCATAACCTGTTTGCAAACGCTCACAAATATTGTCGCTCCAACACGGTGAATGTATCAACATGGAAGATCATAGAGTGATCACATACCGATAATGATCCTATGAGAGAGCAAACACCGATATATACCATGACATGGGACTGCCCGTAAAGTGGTATAAATTGAACTATAAGTAAAATGGCTGCTCCTACCACACCCGCAGCGTAGAAAAGAAACGCTGTTAAAGAGCACACAATGTGTCACGAAAACTATCATATAAATCTGAATGAGCAATATCATAAGAGAGAAAGAGAGGTTTGTACCAGGTTCTGTTGCAAGATTCCATACTTCTAAAACGGAATCAATATCTTGTTCTTGTGGAGCATGTAACACGATTGTCACTGAACCAACGATACACAAAGCACAACCAAGGATCCCGAAAGTGTGCAACTTTTCATGTAAGATGATATGTGCAAGAGAAGCGCTGGAAAAACACAATAAAAAAGCTCTATAATTCAATATACAACTTGGAACAATAGGTTATGAAGTTATCAAATATAAAATCCAATCTATAGCAAAACACTAGCTAGCCTAGTAAACACCTTTGTTATGTGAAACTTACGAGTTTATTCACACCTGATAATAATGCTAAGAGCACCAAGAGGAGTAACTAGAATGGCAGGCGCAAACGCATACGCAGCAAAGTTTGCAATTTCCCCCACAATCACTACAAAACAAGCAAACTTTGTGTCTATTATAAATACCATCACAATCGTCCAAGAACAAATAACGCCAACACCACATTGCACCAGCTAAATTCAGGGTAAGAAAAGTCTTAACAAACACTGTAAGAATCAAGGAAACTCACTTGTTATCATGCCTATCCACCAGAGAGGCTCAAGCAAGTATGAATAACCTCCAGACCCTACACAAATGTCACCACCAAATTTAGCCAAACAGAAAAGGCAAATAAAAAACCCAACATTGTACAATATCTACGAGACTTGATAATATCATTGCAAAGCTGATTTTGCCATTTTGCCATGAACACCATATATATATCATTTTTGAGAGGCCATTAATTATATAACTCCCAAGAAAACAAAAGACACAACAAAATCCACCAGAATCTTTGCAAAGTGTGCTGCATTTGAATTTGAAAGTTCTAGACACCTTCCAGATTAAATCAATAGCAAAGAAAACTTCTAATTTTGCCACTTAAATCTCAATAAGTCTCCATTTCAAACACACATTTCAAGTGAAGTAACACAGATTGATCAATAGACATTCATAAACCCAAATTACTAAAAGCAGAGATAAACCTGCCCTGAGACCAGAAGCACCAGCTTTCTTCAGTCCTTTCTTCTTCACAACGAAGCTAGCACCAATGAATAAGCTTGAAGATAGAGCCAACACTAAACCCTTTACATTATCCGACGACATTCCTTTATATGCATCTCTCCAACTTCCACCTGAATCCACCATTGCTTCTACAGCACAAAACAAAACCCTAAACCCCTAAATTTAACCCACAATGCCAAAGACCGGAGCTTTTAGCTACTGGGTATTCTCAATTCTGCGACTGTCAGTGAAAAGTCGAAAGCTTTCAGATCTTGTGGTTTCGCAAAATCCAAGTCGGTGGCTTTGGGTAAAGAGATGATTTAGGGGTTGGTTCTAGAGTAAATGTTGTAGATCACAATGGAAGAGAAGAAGACAGAAAGAGAAGGAAGAAAGTGAAGTGATGAAGCATCTAAGAAGACGCACAACAACGCAAGAATCCGATAAGAGGAGAAAGGTAGATGCGTATGCGTGTGTTTGCAATTGCATAGTGAACTGGTGAGAGAAAAGGTAAGTCCTTTGGAAGCTTTCTCTTTTAATTTGTCTTTCACTTTACACGTCTTCTATATTATTGTTCTATCACACAACGAAACACTACTATTTTCATTAAGATTTTAGTGAAGAGGCTATCTTTATAGGAAAGCCAATCTGAAACCCCAAAAAGTTAACATGAGAAACCGAAATTAAACTTTCATATCCCATAGAACAGTCTCTAATTATGTATGAAGTGGTGAGAGGTATCGTTGGGAGTATCTCAGCCCAAGATGGCCAATGTTTGTGTTCGGTAAAATTTTCGAAACAAAAAATATTAGTTATTTTTAAACCAAATAACCGAAAATCTCCGAAATACCAAAACATATTCAAAAAAATATTCGAAATATCCAAAAATACTCGAATAGATCCTAAACTCTAAAATGAATGGTTTGACACCATACTACATCAAGTAATCTAGAGATGGTCGAGATGAAATCCAAAATGAAAATACTTGATGACAAATTTGATATTGTTGCTAGTATTCTTCAGGTTCTTATTAAATCCAGAGACATCACATTCCAAGTAAGTGAATGTATTCTTATAAGATTAACAACGTTAAGAATACTACAATTTTAACATACATTACTTTTATAGGAGAATGAGAATGGAGGAAACATAAAGCTTGCTAGTGCTCTTGAAGTTCTTCTTGAATCTTGCAGAGACATTCAATTTCAAGTAAGCAAATGAATGTTTTATTATAAGATTAACAGTGCTAAGAGTTCTTCAGGTTTACAAATTCATTAATTTTATAGGAGAATGAGAATGGTGGAAACATAAAGCTTGCTACTGCTATTTAAATTCTTATTGAATCTTGCAGAGTAAGTGAATGTTGTATATAAGATTAACAATGTTAAGAGTTATTACAAGCTTATAATGCACAACTTTTACAGGTGAATGAGAAGGCGAAACATAAAGCTTAACAACATTCTGCATCAAGCATCATCTAGTATATCAAGTGACAAGGTAACAATCATATAAACAGCAGCATTATAATGATATTTACAAATTTTATAATTCTGAAATTTGTATCTAATTTCAGGCAAGTAGTATTACAAAATTAGAGCATCAATTTGAGAACTATAGATGAAGATAAATTTGTGATATATGAAGAATATAGGTAAATAAAATTGTATCTATGATATTGTTTCTGTGACATTTATATTCTATGTAAAAACAAGTTCGTTTGATTAATTGAATTTTTATATGGATTATCTTGTAATTGATTAGAGTAATATATATATATTAATATAATAGTATAAAATAATTAAAAAATCTTAAATAGATACACGTCGGTTGTATAATTGACTCAAAGAGAAGAAGTGAGCTCAGTTAGGGTGATTTCTTCAACTATTATCTTTCTCATCACTTGACAAAGTATTTTTTTTTTATTAACTAATTTTTTGTAATAGTCAATTTCATCAACTATTTATAAAGCAATTTTTTTAATTTCCCTCCTATCCATTATGAGAGCATTTTCGACATTTTTATTATTATGAATCTTTGAAAACTTAGGAATATCGTTGGTAAATTAACTTTAAACAATCGTTAGTGCCTCCATGGAAAAAGTTTCGGCTTTACAATTTATATAACTGGATATCTTCCTTCGTGGTGTTTGTTGCTGACTTGTTACTGAGAAAGCTAAGTACGCAACAAGAGATCTAAGCAGTGCACTAATGAAATACTTAACAGAAGAAGATCTGCTATCGGTTAATTTGAAAAGAAGATAGACGAATTGGTTAAGAAGATGGTTGAGTTTTCTGATGCAAGTCCACATGCGGATCCGAAGTCAACAGCTTGAGAATGTCTTTGCTAACCCGTTCGAGATTGGCCCTATGGACGGTATACAGATGTAGACATCCCAAGTTCATTTGCTCATGGTTAATTAGCAGTACCTTAGTTTTGAACTGTTTTCATATTGGGTGTTACTAAAATAAGGCTTTACCCAATACGGTGTTTGAAACATTTTTAGGTGTTACTGTGTTTTAGTTTACTAAATATTTACTCTCTTTTCCCTCTTGGACAAAGATTATATAAAGGCCTGGTAGATTTTAGATTTTTGGCTGTAATTTTATGATTTTCACTGTGATTTTTTACAGATGAAAGCATGATTGGTAAATTTAGTTGTAACTTTTTTAAAAAGAAAAAAGAAAACATGATTGATAAATTTTAGTTGTGTATTAATATAAATTAATAGTTCTATATATATTTAAAATAATATCAATCAGAAAGAAAAAAATATACCAATTTAGAAATTCTTTTTCATTCAATAAACAATTATTTGTCACAAATATAAACACTAAAACATGCAAACATATAATCTAAGAACTTCAACAAAATTAACAAATATTTATAAAAAGAATTTGGATGTGGCTTTTGCAATATGAACGTCTGATTAGTAAAAATTAGTTGTGTTGTAGATTTATTTGTTTTTAGATTTTTTCACTATTTTTATTATTATTATGATAAATAAAAATATGTGTAATATTATAAAAATCTCGTATAATACAAAAAATTAAAATATATTTCAAATAAATATTTAATTTATTATTTATCTAAATAAAGATAAAATAGAAATTATTACGAATTTTAAAATATATAATATATGCTTATAGGTATATATTATTTATATTATATCGCAAAAACTCTATTATATATGAGTAAGGAAAAGCATTTGAATATTTTACAGTTATATAAAGTTATGTTTATATATATATATAAATATATATATATTGTTTTAATTTCTCCTCGCAGTAAAAATAGAAAATTATAGTGCTGTAGAAATTTTACTCTTCACAGTAAAAACAGAAGATGTTTCTAAATTATGGCTATAGGTTTGTATTTTAAAAACAAAGCATGATTGGAGGAAATACATGGCTGTAGAGAAATTTATGGCTGTAGAAAGACTCTACAGCAGTTATTAATCAGGGCCTAAGTGTGATTAGGGTTACTCGAGTATGTAGGGTTATATTTTAAGATTTTGAGAATTTAGAAAAATATCATAAGATATTAAAAATGGCCTATGTAGTTATACAATAAAAGTTTTTATGAAATTCTATTTGTACACATATTTACGATAGGCTGTCAAAACTCAAAAACAAAAAAAAAGTACACATATTTATGATATGCATGCATGGTTGCTAGTTTGTAAGGCTTTCAGTTATTTTTAAAGAAAATAAAGTTTTATTGAATAGTGCTCGAATCAAAACAAACTCTACAACTATGGAAATAATTAATAAAAAACTAGATTAATAACAAAATATTACAGAGGTTAAATAAGAGAGAGAGAAAAGTCTAATTAGCTAATCTCAAACCAAATAGAAACGAATGCTTAATGATGTGGTTGGGGTCTAAAGGTGTGTAACCACTTGTTCAGGCGGTCATTAGGTGACAACTTAACAGTTTGTGGTGATGGTCCTACCACCACACGAAGCTTAAGCCCAGCCTCACAATGACCAGTCTTTGAGCTAATGAAATAGTGGACTCCTGGTTTGGTGAGCTTGACGAGATCGTATCCTGTCTTGTGCACAGCTAATGGAGAAGTCGGGTCGCATGATATGAATTCAAGTTCACCACTAATTTCGAAGACGTTGTTGACTTCTTTGTCGTAGTCGAAAAGGAGATTGTCTCCGACATCAAAGTGTCTTTGCTCCGTCCACTTGGAATAAAAGTCACTCTTTTCAGGAACCCTCCACCGTTTGGAGTCACCGACCTTGTAGATCTTTCCAAACGGAAGGATCTTGCTCGGCGGTGGTGGAGGAATAGGACGTGACGGGTCATGGACGACAAGAACGTCGAGCTTCTGTCCCGATGCGCACTGACCATGATTTGAGCTGATGAAGTAGTGATAACCTGGTTCCGTGAAGGTTACGGCATCGTGTCCTGTGTTGTATACGGCTTTAGGAGAGGAAGAGTCGCAGAATTCGTATTCCAAAGCGCCGGAAACTTGAGTGACGTCGTTGAAGTTGCGATCGTATTCGAAAACCAGAGAATCTCCCACGTGGAATTCCTTACCCTTAGCCCAAGAGTAATACCTATCCTCCTTCGCGGTCCATCCATCGGAATCTCCGACTTTGTAGATTGTCGCCGAGCAGCAACCAAAGAGAACCGTGAACGTTGTTATCATCAGCACGAAACCAAAGATCATGGTGTTGTTCTTCTTCATTGTTGTCGTGAAGAAGAAAAAGAAAGATGAACAAACTGAGATGCGACAAAGGAAGGTTATGAGATCTCAAACTCGATGAATGAGAGAGAGATAGAGAGAGAGTAGTGTTGATGAGTTTGAAGAGATACCTATCACTGTTTATATAATGCTTTACCAAATCCTAATCCTTGTCATCTTAGGATTTTATTTTGTTTATTTCCTTTTCTATATTAGCCCAAGATTCACCAATCTCTTGTATTATTTTATTTTTGGAGACAAACTTAGCTCTTATTCTTGGAGATACATATTTTCTTTTTTTTTGTTACGAAACACGTAAACCAATTTTTGGAAAAAGTATTCTTTTCATTAATGTCCAAGGTTGTTTGGCTGAAAAATATTCAATTTATTATGTCTATCATGAATTCAATATCGTTTGCTGAAAACACAATAAACTATATTATAAAAACATAGTAATAAAAATAGTGTGAATTAGGTTTTTGAAAAATTGATCAATTTTAGTATTAGGTTTGTTTTAAAACCTTTTTGCTCGTCCTTGATTTTGTGTAATATTTTTGCAGGAGTCTAGCTTATGCCGGATTAGGAAGCAAACACTTGATTCTTTATATGAATAGATCAATTTCGAAAGAAAAAAAATAATCATATCAATATTTTAATTTTGGTTGACTTTATCTAGTGTAGTAAGTATTATCTCCTATCATATGGAAAAATTATCCTGGAGACAACTAAATTAGTTCATGTCCAAATGCTTGCAAACATTATCTTCAACACCAAATTTACAAGTATCGTAATGATGCAATTTTGTTTTCAATTAGTAAAGACTCTCGGAAAAAGTTTAAAAGTTGCCGGTTCGAAGAATATTTGGGAGGGGATCATATAAAATGTTCTGCTTTCTGGTCTGAGAAGATGTACGCCCTTAAACCTACAACTTTTTTGTAATTAAAAATAAAATAATAATAATAATGATGGCCCTTATTTAATATTTTGCTAATATCTTTTAACTCCACAAGGATACTTTTTATTTCAATAAATTTCCTTTATTTTTTTCCAATAATTTATATTGTTTTCAATAAAAATATTGAAAGAACAAGTTAAAAAATAAGAATCTAAAAATTAATTCATATATTTATGGGCTAAATCAGAATTGTACTTACAATCGTTTAAATGAATCAAATTCTTTACATACCTCATGAAGCTAATTCCTCGCTACCATTGACTTTCTCCAAAACCAAAGTTAAACAAGTACAAGTACAAGTTTTGTACATTTATTAGATCCAGTTCACTTTTCATGAAGATTATAATGTCAATTCACTGTTCACATTTCCAGTAAAATGCACGAAAAAGAATGTAAAATGCGCTCCATGCATTACCGAAAAAACATTAAGAACACATGCTACTAACTATGTAGTAATAACTTTGATGGACCAATGGTGAATGAATCCCCCGACTAAAAAGCGAACCAATCCTCCAAATTTTATCCATGAGACTAAATTGACTACTTTATATAAGGTTTTATTTAAACTAAAAGTCACACTTCAACTAAATATATAAATTGTTTAATCTGATATTTTTTTGTAGGTTGCTTTTGAAACCACGAGTACTGAAGATCATGATTTAACTCCTCAAAAGGTATATTTGTCGGTTTAAACCATCATCACAGACCCTTGTAATTTTTTTTTTGGACAAACGCACAAACCCTTGTATATCATTCTCCATAGTCATTACTAATTCACTTTGTTCAATATTCTTCAAAACCACAACCCCTGCTTGTTGATTCTCCACAGCCACAACCGTTTTTGCAGCGTTCTCCCTAGTCCCTTTTTCAACTTGTTAATTCTCAAAACTTTGAATCCTTGTCTCCGATTTGGTAGAAATGTGTAAGCTTTTGTCATCTTCGATGATTAAAGTTTTTCCGGATACAACGGGAACCATAATAAGATTAATACTATATATATATATATATAAATTATGTATATATAAATTATAAGGGCATGGACATAAGAACATCGGTAGAGATTCATAAAAAAATTAGTTTTTTTAGAATACGAAATAATAAAAAATACTCCTTAAAATAATAAATTTAGATATTGAAGTTTAATCAGCTACTTCATTTTTATTTCGAAAATACTCATAAAGAAATACTATATTTAGTCATTAAAAACAATATATAACAATTATGAAAATCTTGATAGCAGAAACTATACTTTATTGTTTATTCCATGGATATAAATTTACGTCTAGCTATATTTGATTTATAAACCTCTTTTTTCATATCCAAAGCTCATACATCATTTATTGCAAGCTTTGTGTAATTTTTTCCCAGAAATAAATAAAAGATTTTTATCATAATTTACAATATTTAGAAAAATACTCATAAGGGAGCAGTTAGTGAGTTTAGTCCACAAGGCATTCAAGAAGGATGCCATGTTTCTTGAGCACTTCTGAACATATGGAAAATTCAACTTTCTAGGATTTTGGAAGGGAAAACGGTCAATTTCCCCACAAAATATGTTACTTTATCGCATTCATATATGCAACTTTTGACTGTGTCGAAAATTACATGAACCCAACTTAAATTTGAATAACCTATACGAACTATATTATTCCGGTGAAAACCCTGAAATCGTGAGATAATGTTACTATGCCGTTAACGGATGATGACGTGTCCACTGACAGGACGACACGTGAGCATTTGAAGCGACTGCATTTTGGTACAGGTAGACTCGCATTGAACAACGAAACAAAACGACGCCGTTTTTGTTTTGGGGATTTTATAATCGAATTAGGGTTCATACTTTACATTTTTCGAGGTTTTTAGAATTTGACAAAAAATTAGAGACGAGAGATAGAGCGAGACGAAGAGTGAGTAGAGAGACATACAAGATCGACAATCTGTAGAAGTTTGGGTTCTTTGAATCGAACTTGATGAATCTCCGAATAATATCTGAAATGAGTGATAGAGGAAGATGGATTCCGAAGAGATGTAGATGTGGAGAGGATGTAGTTTTAAGGACATCAAAGATTTTAACTGCCCAACGCTAAACGGTGAGCGAGTGATTATTTTTTTTCTCTCGGCGAGAAAAAACATTTTTGGGGGAGATAAATTTTTTTTTCATCTTTTCCGATTCAGGATCTCTCATCTCCCTCTGATTCACAATCTCTCATCTCCCTTCGATTCACGATCTCTCATCTCTGATTCACAATCGATCGCCGATTCACAATATCTCATCTCTGACACAATCGATCGCCGATTCACAAGCTCTCGTCTCCTTCCGATTCACAAAAACCCTAGCTTCTGCTCTCTTACCTCAAACTCAGAGCTATTCCCGCCATAGCTTCTGCTCTCGCTGATGCAGATGATTCGGAGAAATGTAACAACATCCATGTGCAATCTGCTGCGGCGCTTGGGAGTTTTGCTTGTGGGTTTGAAGCCGGAGTTCAAGTTGTTCTTGATGCCAGTTTTTTCCCTCATCTTCTTCGTCTTCTCACTAATCCTGACGAAAATATTAAATTTTTTGAAAATTGATTGACTTTTTTGTTTGTTAAAAGCCTAATTCAATTTCCCCCAAATTTATATATAGATTCGGAATGAGATTAGAATTACTTGTGGGTCTTGATACCAAGCTTGAACGAATTGTGGTGAAAGTTTTCACCTTTTTAATTGTCTGCATCGGGGAAGTTAAATCATTTCCCTTTGGAATTTTGTTGATCCTCTCAAGTCTCACAACTTTGAATTATGTTTAATTTTGGTAGATTCTTCTCTTATGTTGCTTTCTTATCGTTTCTGTTTCATATTTATTATGTTTGAATTTGAATTCTGTAGCTGAATTAACAATGGATAGGTATCCGAGGACAAGGCTGCTTTCTTGTCTCTGCTTAGTCGTCATATACAACACTTCTCCGTCGCATTTCATAAACATGGGAACCAAATCAGGATTGATAACTACTCCGCTTGAGCTTCTCAGCTTAGTCAATGAGCATGCTAAGGTATATAATTTATTCGTTTTTTTTGTCATTCCTTGTTTCATATTGTTTAATCACAAATGAACTTATCTCCAAACTCTTTTTTTGGTCCTTGCTATGGAACGAGTTGTGATAACATAAGTATTCTGTTTTTCTTTCAGAAAAGAGGAGCAACTATCTACGCAGAGTTCCTCAGTGGGCGTTTCACATGTGATGTGTATCACATGACCGAGCCTCACCCTGATGGTAGTTTCATTTTCCCCTAATTCATATTAGTCTGCTAGTCAACTACAAATTTTAAATCTCTTTTTCCTATTAATTTTGTCATTATCCCATGTTTCTTATATCCACAGGTGCTGGGGTCATCCTCTGTATTGAGAAAGCATTAGCTAGTGTTGGGGTTTCGAGGGAACAGATAAATTACATAAATGCACATGCAACCTCAACACACGTTGGAGACCTTAGGGAGTACCAAGCCCTTGTTCATTGTTTTGGTCAAAATCCTGAGGTAGCTTCACTTCTCTGTTACAAAACTCCAAGGTGGCTTTTTGTGTGCTTTTCCTTACTTGATCTTTCACGATGTGGCAGCTTAAGGTAAATTCCACAAAATCAATGATTGGACATTTAGTGGGAGGTGATGGGGCCTTCGAGGCTGGGAGCGATCATGTTATGCTTCCTTTGGTTCAGTTATTACATACTCCATCTTCTTCTGTCCAGGTACTGTGTCACATAAGACTTATTTGTTTGTTTGATCTTTCGGTTTAGTTAAAACATAGACTTCTAGTTAAAACATAACCAAACTCGAAACTAAAAAAAATTTAAAAATTGGTAATGATTGAGACATAAAGAATGTATCAGTCAGAAATCTCTTTGGTTAAAAAGATACTCAAGTAGTTCATTGATTGAAAAACAATATTTGTTATTTATATCGAGAGATTATCCAACATTTTCTCAAACCAATTCTTCTTCTCTTTGATTTTCCTTAGTTTAGGTTATGGGTTCTAGCAATCTATATAGCTTTTCTCAAAACTTTATAGAACTCTTGAGTAGCCAACAAGAAAGGAATTATCTGGAAACACATCCTTCTTTTTCCTCTCCTACCCAATATTGTGATGCCCAAAACCTAGATGAGAATTCAAGAGAAGCTAGACGTAGATAGACTGCCCCTGAAGATATTGTGTTGATAGTTTTTCTCAAAACTTTATGGAATTCTTGAGTAGCCAACAAGAAAAGAATTATCTGGAAACACATCCTTCTTTTTCCTCTGCTACCCAATATTGTGATGCCCAAAACCTAGATGAGAATTCAAGAGAAGCTAGACGTATATGGACTGCCCCTGAAGATATTGTGTTGATCAGTGCTTGGTTAAACACCAGCAAAGATCCAATCGTGGGGAATGAGCAAAAAGCTGGTGCCTTTTGGGATCGAATTGCAGCATATTATGCAGCAAGTGAAGCAGTACCAGGTAAACCAAAGAGAGGGGCCAGTCAATGTAAGCAGAGATGAAAAACAATCAATGAGAGTGTCAACAAGTTTGTTGGATGCTACAACCAAGCTGAAAAACAGAGAAGTAGTGGCCAGTCAGAGGATGATGTTCTCCAAATAGCTTATGAATTGTACTTCAACGATCATCAAGTGAAGTTTGCCTTTGATCATGCCTGGTTGGAGCTTCGCCACGATCAGAAATGGTGTCCCTCTAAAGGTACAAAAAGAACCAAAAGAACTAAGGTAGATGAGGGTGGCGCATACTCCTCAAGTTCAAATACAACATCTCATGTTAAGGAAGAAGCATGTCGTCGCCCTCTTGGTGTTAAGGTATCCAAAAAGAGTGGCACTAGTGAAGAAAGTGAAGCTAGTTCTCTGGTAAAGTTTGAGAGGTTATGGGACATCAAGGAGAAAGACATAGCTGCGAGAAAAAGATTATCCAAGCAGCGACTTCTAGACAGCCTCATAGCCAAAACAAATATCTCTGAGCCTGAACTCAACCTGGAAAACAAGTTAATCGCTGAGATGTTAGGATAGTTTTTACTAGGTGCATCATTCGGATTGAACTTGGTCTATCATTTGTTTTTAATTTATGAATCCTTCGTTTTTAATTGATGAATCCTTTGTTGTTATGTTCTGTTTTTAGTTTTATGTTATCTTCAAAATTCAATGGGAATAATTTGGTTCATGTTTGCTTAAGATTGTGATTGTTTATATTAACAATTTTTATGTTATCTTCAAAATTCAATGGAGATAACTGCCCTTGTTTCTTCAGATTCTTTACAGTGTTTGCCTTCAGTTCGATCAATGAGAAAACCACCAAACAAACAATCCCTAGCTAGTTTGAATGCTTCTTCTTGTTCATTTAGTCCAGGTTTCTTCTGATCATTGTCTAGCCAAGCCGTTGTTGGATTTTAGTTTCCAGTTTGGTTATGTTTGTGTGATATTGACCAATCTTGAGAATCATATGTATGTGTGATATTAACCAATCTTTTACTTGTTTGCAGTATTGGTGACAGTGTTGTCTGCACAAGAATGCATGACATGCAATCGATGATGATCCAGAACCAGGAACAAGCACCAAAACATTTATTTCATGAGATGGAACTGAGCAAGTTTTGGTGGATGACATTATGAGCGAAACATATGCTCTTTCTTTTCACTTTGTTGTGTCTTGTCTTTTTTGCAGGTTACAACACGTGAAAAATGTAAGCTCTTTCTTTTCACTATGTTTTGTCTTGTCTTTTTTTGCAGGTTACAACACGTGAAAATGTAAGCTTCTTCTTCTCACTTTGTTTTTGTTTTTTTTTTGCAGGTTACAACACGTGAAGTTATAGTGACTGTCGGTACAAGACTTCTCAAACATTTTATGATTATGTTATTTGTTTTTCTTCCCCAAACTTTTTTGTCATCACTTTGTTTATGTTGTATATATTGTTAAAAGAATCGACTACTTCATATCCAACTCTCTCTTGTAAACTTTGCAACTCTCATTTACGACTACCACTTATTCCTACCTCCATCTTTTTTTTTTCAAATCGATTTTCTTAACACTTTCAAAATTCTCTCAAAATAAAAAAATTCACAAAAACATGTCATCTTCAAATTTAGATGAAGAAGTTGATCAAGCTTTTGATGACCATCATCAAGGGGGAACCAGTTCAAGGCGGAAACGAGCTTATGTTGAAAGAGGGCGTGAGGAATGACACACTCGTTTATAGAATGATTATTTCAGTGAAAATCCTACTTACTCTCAAGCTATGTTCCGACGACGTTTCAGAATGAACAAGCCATTGTTCTTACGTATTGTTGATACACTATCCAATCAAGTACCATACTTTCAACAAAGACGAGATGCTACGGGAAGGTTGGGTCTGTCTGGAGTACAGAAGTGTACAACAGCCATTCGTATGATGGCATATGGTTGTGCAGATAATGCACTAGATGAATACCTCCGCCTCGGTGAAAGCACCGCATTGGTATGCTTGGAAAAATTTGTGGACGGAATTATATATTTGTTTCAGGATACCTACCTAAGAAGGCCTATACCAGAGGATCTCCAACGATTACTCAATCAAGGAGAAGCACGCGGATTTCCCGGAATGATAGGAAGCATTGATTGTATGCATTAGGAGTGGAAAAATTGCCCTACAACTTAGAAAGGACTGTATTCACGCGGATCTGGAAAACCGACAATCGTTTTAGAGGCTGTATCTTCACAAGACCTCTGGATTTGGCACGCATTGTTTGGACCTCCAGGTACAGTAAACGGTATCAATGTTCTTGACCGCTCACCAGTTTTTGATGATATATTAGAAGGTCGAGCTCCGAAAGTGGATTACTTAGTTAATGGACGGCAATACAATATGGCTTACTATCTCACTGATAGTATATATCCGAAATGGACAACTTTCATCTAATCAATTTCAATTCCACAAGGTCCGAAAGCATCATTATTTGCTCAATGTCAAGAAGCTGCCCGAAAAGATGTCGAACGGGCTTTTGGGGTCTTGCAAGCTCGATTTGCGATTGTTAAAAATCCCGCTCTTAGTTGGGATAAGACAAAAATAGGTAAGATCATGAGAGCATGTATCATATTGCACAATATGATAGTATAAGACGAACGAGATGGATACAATCTGTACAATGTATCAGAATTCTATCAAGGAGAAGAAAGCGGGACTTCACATGTCGATTTAACGTATTCTACAGATATGCCTACCAATCTCGGCAATATGATGGGCGTTCGAAATCGACTTCGTGATACAACAATACATCAACAATTGAAAGCTGATTTGGTTGAACATATCTGCCAAAAATTTGGCCCAACTGAATATTAGACCCGATATAATTATGTTTTTGATAAAGTTTTTATATGTATCTATCATTCGACGTATTTGTTTTCTGTTTATTATTTTCAATTATAAGTTTGTATTTGTTTTTTTTACGTATTGTAATATAAATTTAAATTAAAAACACATTTTAAATAAATAATTATTTTTTACTCTTGTTAAGACACTCTCATTAGTATCACTAATGGACGGTAAAAATCTTATGGTTGTTTTTTAATTAAAATAAAATTAAATTTAATATTAGTTAATTCTTAAGACACTCTTATTAGTATCACTAATGAGGTTGCTCTTATAGTGCTGTAGAAATTTTTTTTTTTCACAGCCAAAAATGAAGATGTTTTTAAATACATGTTGTGAATCTATCTTTCACTGTGAGCCAAGGCATAAATGCAAGCTTTGGAATTCTTTCTTTGAACCAGACTAATGAAAACCATGATACCGTTGGTCCTGAAGGGTGCAAATGTCTCCAAGTTCTTGCTGAAGAGAAGGAACCTTGAGCTTGAGCAAATGTGGTTTTCCATAAGAATTAGTCTTCCCCATCTTGTGAAGTCGGTGGCTGTTGAGAGATAAGGCAAGCTCGAAGCAGCTGTGCTATGGGATGCCTTCCTCTCGAAATTAACCAGCTTCCTTCAGCTGGAGCTTCAAAAATTTTGGAAAGTAACCCAATCCCCGGTCACACGAGGTCTTGAAATGCCAACAACAACAATTAATGGTCTTAAGCCAGCTTGCCACATCAACGATTATAGTGCTGTAGAAATTTTCCTCTTCACAGCAAAAACAGAAGATGTTTCTAAATTATGGCTATAGGTTTGTATTTTAAAAACAAAGCATGATTGGAGAAAATACATGGCTGTAGAGAAATTTATGGCTGTAGAAAGACTCTACAGCAGTTATTAATCAGGGCCTAAGTGTGATTAGGGTTACTCGAGTATGTAGGGTTATATTTTAAGATTTTGGGAATTTAGAAAAATATCATAAGATATTAAAAATGGCCCATGTAGTTATACAATAAAAGTTTTTATGGAATTCTATTTGTACACATATTTACGATAGGCTGTCAAAACTCAAAAACAAAAAAAAAGTACACATATTTATGATATGCATGCATGGTTGCTAGTTTGTAAGGCTTTCAGTTATTTTTAAAGAAAATTAAGTTTTATTGAATAGTGCTCGAATTAAAACAAACTCTACAACTATGGAAATAATTAATAAAAAAACTAGATTAATAACAAAATATTACAGAGGTTAAATAAGAGAGAGAGAAAAGTCTAATTAGCTAATCTCAAACCAAATAGAAACGAATGCTTAATGATGTGGTTGGGGTCTAAAGGTGTGTAACCACTTGTTCAGGCGGTCATTAGGTGACAACTTAACAGTTTGTGGTGATGGTCCTACCACCACACGAAGCTTAAGCCCAGCCTCACAATGACCAGTCTTTGAGCTAATGAAATAGTGGACTCCTGGTTTGGTGAGCTTGACGAGATCGTATCCTGTCTTGTGCACAGCTAATGGAGAAGTCGGGTCGCATGATATGAATTCAAGTTCACCACTAATTTCGAAGACGTTGTTGACTTCTTTGTCGTAGTCGAAAAGGAGATTGTCTCCGACATCAAAGTGTCTTTGCTCCGTCCACTTGGAATAAAAGTCACTCTTTTCAGGAACCCTCCACCGTTTGGAGTCACCGACCTTGTAGATCTTTCCAAACGGAAGGATCTTGCTCGGCGGTGGTGGAGGAATAGGACGTGACGGGTCATGGACGACAAGAACGTCGAGCTTCTGTCCCGATGCGCACTGACCATGATTTGAGCTGATGAAGTAGTGATAACCTGGTTCCGTGAAGGTTACGGCATCGTGTCCTGTGTTGTATACGGCTTTAGGAGAGGAAGAGTCGCAGAATTCGTATTCCAAAGCGCCGGAAACTTGAGTGACGTCGTTGAAGTTGCGATCGTATTCGAAAACCAGAGAATCTCCCACGTGGAATTCCTTACCCTTAGCCCAAGAGTAATACCTATCCTCCTTCGCGGTCCATCCATCGGAATCTCCGACTTTGTAGATTGTCGCCGAGCAGCAACCAAAGAGAACCGTGAACGTTGTTATCATCAGCACGAAACCAAAGATCATGCTGTTGTTCTTCTTCATTGTTGTCGTGAAGAAGAAAAAGAAAGATGAACAAACTGAGATGCGACAAAGGAAGGTTATGAGATCTCAAACTCGATGAATGAGAGAGAGATAGAGAGAGAGTAGTGTTGATGAGTTTGAAGAGATACCTATCACTGTTTATATAATGCTTTACCAAATCCTAATCCTTGTCATCTTAGGATTTTATTTTGTTTATTTCCTTTTCTATATTAGCCCAAAATTCACCAATCTCTTGTATTATTTTATTTTTGGAGACAAACTTAGCTCTTATTCTTGGAGATACATATTTTCTTTTTTTTTGTTACGAAACACGTAAACCAATTTTTGGAAAAAGTATTCTTTTCATTAATGTCCAAGGTTGTTTGGCTGAAAAATATTCAATTTATTATGTCTATCATGAATTAAATATCGTTTGCTGAAAACACAATAAACTATATTATAAAAACATAGTAATAAAAATAGTGTGTATTAGTGTGTATATGAGTTTTTGAAAAATTGATCAATTTTAGTATTACGTTTGTTTTGAAACCTTTTTGCTCCTCTTTGACTTTGTGCAATGTTTTTAAAACCGGACCGGACCGGCGGTCGGACCACATTAACCCGCGAACCGGAAGCTTTTCCGGGTTGGGTTAGTATCAAAACTCAAAGAAAATTAAACCGGTAAAAAATTC
Source organism: Turritis glabra (assembly GCA_900406565.1). Lineage (NCBI taxonomy): Eukaryota > Viridiplantae > Streptophyta > Magnoliopsida > Brassicales > Brassicaceae > Turritis > Turritis glabra. The sequence continues at coordinate 64,302 of OVBN01000194.1, forward strand.
ATATCAACTCGCCAAAAACCCAAAAACCAGTGAACCAACGAACCGGATAAAACCGGGTTCGAAAAAAATTTGTAAAAACTAACGCAATTAGTTTTACTAATTACATTTTCTAGTTTACTTAAAACTTAAAAGTCTTTTTAGCATTACTACTTAGTAGGATTTCTTAAAAGAACGATTCACATTTCTTTTGTTGCTTTTAGATTTGAATTACTAAAATATTTTATTGCTAGTGGTTATACTTTAAGTTTGCTACACTTTGAGTTTGTTATTTTTTAAGGGTTTTTTTCAAACATTATGATTATTAAAGTATTTTATTTGGTATTACTAATTATATCATAGGTGTAGTCATTAACAAAAATAAAAGACATATCCATATCTATTATTTATAAAAATATCATCAAAATCAATTGAACCCGGTTAACCCCGGTCGAATCATATTGACCCATGACCTAGAAGCTTTCCCGGTTCGGCTTCCGGTCCGGTTTTAAAAACATTGATTTTGTGTAATATTTTTACAGGAGTTCAGCTTATGCCGGATTAGGAAGCAAACACTTGATTCTTTATATGAATAGATCAATTTCAAAAAGAAAAAAAAAAGATAATCATGTCAATATTTTAATTTTTGGTTGACTTTATCTAATCTAATAAGTATTATCTCCTGTCATATGGAAAAACTTATCCTCCAAACAACTGAATTGGTTCATGTCAAAATGCTTGCAAGCATTTTATTCAACACCAAATTTACAAGTATTGTAATGATGGCATTTGTTCTCAATTAGTAAAGACTCTTCGACAAATCTTAGAAATCGCTGATTCGAGTGACACTTGGGAGGGGATCATATATATAAAATGTTCTGATCTATGATATGAGAGGATGTACGCCCATATGACTAGAACTTTTTAGTAATTCAAAAAAAAAAATAATAATAATGATGGCCCTTGTTTAATATTTTGCTAATATCTTTTAACTCCACAAGTATACTTTTCATTTCAATAATTTTCTTTTATGTTTTCCAATAATTTATATTGTTTTGCATTAAAATATTGAAAGAAACAAGTTAAAAAAATAAGAATCCAAAAATTATATTTATGGGCTAAATCAGAATTATACTTACCATGATTTAAATGAGTCAAACTCTTTACATACCTCATGAAGCTAATTCCTTGCTATCATTGGCTTTCTCCAAAAAAAGTTTAAACAAGTACAAGTATAAGTTTTGTACATTTAGTAGACTTTCCAGTTCACTTTTCATGAAACTCACTGTTCACATTTTTAGTAAAATACGCGAAAAGAATGTAAAATACGCTTTATGCATAATCGAAAAAACACTGAAAACACATGCTACTAACGATGTAGTAATAACTTTGATGCCCCAATAGTGAATGAATCCACCGACTAAAAGGCAAACTAATCTTCCAAATTTTATCCATGAGACTAAATTGACTACTTTAAATAAGGTTTTATTTAAACTTAAAGTCACAATTCAACTAAATATCGAAATCGTTTAATGTGATGTTTTTATGTAGGTTGCTTTTGAAACCACGAGTACTGAAGATCATGATTTAACTCCTCAAAAAGTATATTTGTCGGTTTAAACCATCATCACAGACCCTTGTACATCATTTTCCATAGTCATTGCTAATTTGTTTTGTTCAATATTCTCCACAGCCACAACCCCTGCTTGTTGATTCACCACAGCCACAACCGTTTTTGCAGCATTCTCCCTAGGCCCTTGTTCAACTTGTTGATTCTCAAGGCTTTGGATCTTTGTATCTGATTTGATAGAAATGTGTAAGCTTTTGTCATCTTCGATGATTAGAGTTTTTCCGGATACAACGTGAACCATAATAAGATTAATAGTAAACATGTAAACCATGTATATATAAAGTCTTAGGACATGTACATAAGAACATCGATGAAGATCCATAAAAAAATTAGTTTTCTTAGAATAAGAAATAATATATAAAAATGAAAAAATACTCCTTAAAATAATAAATTTAGATATTGAGATTTAAAATCTGCTACTTCTTTTACATTTTGAAAATACTCATAAAGAACTACTATATTTAGTCATTAAAAAAAATATATAACAATTATGAAAATCTTGATAGCAGAAGCTAAACTTTATTGTTTATTCCATCAATATAAATTTACGTCTAGCTATATTTGATTTATAAATCTCTTTTTCATATCCAAAGCTCATACACCATTTCTTGCAAGCTTTGTGTCATTTTTTCTTATAAATAAATAAATGATTTTCATCATAATTTACAGTATTTAGAAAAATACACAAGGGAGCAGTTAGTGAGTTTAGTTCACAAGGTATTCAAGAAGGATGCTATGTTTCTTGAGCACTTCTGAACATATGGAAAATTCAACTTTCTAGGATCGTGGAATAACAAAGTTTAGTTTAGAAAGATATGTTTGAAGTAATTAGGTTTCACATGTTATACATGAAATTTTTACTTTAGAAGAGAAAGCACTAGTCATTGCTTTGTAATATGGTCAAAAAATTTAAGCAATTGGTATTGACCCTTCTATCATTTCACATTTAAAACTCGAAATTTTAAAATATATTTTGTCATTTACAGAAACTGTGAAATTGGGATAACATCAAATAAGATTGGTTCAATGCGTAAGCTTGGCTCATTATAGAATTAAGTAAAGAATCTTCAAAGATTTGGAATCGTGTATCTCTTAGGATATCTAGAATTGATATATTTAATCTTTATTTTACAAAAGATTTAATACCAACTAGGACTAAACCAATATGAATATATTTAAAAATTCCTGAATATATTTAAGATTCTTTTCTCTATGTCTTTGCAAAGCATTTTTGGAAACAAAGAAATTGTTTCAAAAGGTTTTGTAAGTTGAATATCACTTTCTTCGGTTTTGATCGAGAAATTCGTTTTTACAAAATTCATTTTTGATATTTGATAAATTTGATCTTTATGAACTTCTGGAATTTTCCAATTATTAATTGATTTTTGGAAATCATCTATTGTTATTTCATGACTAATGATGATTTTTTTTATTCTGTACTTGACTTCTTTTCGGTTTTAGAAGAAGAAGGGAATTAGATCTGTTTGATATGAATCTAAAATATGAACCCATTTTTCAGAATTTTTAAGGTTTCAAGTTTATTACTCCCTACAATCTTCTCTATACAAGATTTGAACTGCCCTACGCTTTAGGTACACCTTGTTCAGACTAGCAAAAACACTCGGGAGAGCTATGTTCTAGGACATTTGATTTTTAACATGAGTTCTATTTAAAAATCTTAACACTAAGCGATTGTAAAATCAAAAGGTATATAGCGTTGTTATATCTCTGAATGGGGAGATTCATACATGAGTATCTTCTTCATTTAAGAGTAGTATCTTAGGATTCGTCTCGTATCCGTGTAAGTATTCCAGCTTTTAAATATATATATATATATATATATATATATATATATATATCAATGGAGATTGTATTAATGATAAAGATATCTGGAAAACCGCTACCACTAGAATGAATCAAAGAACTGAAGTCGTTTCCAATACCGATAGCAGCTCCTACTAAGAAAAGTGAGAGGTAAGGCGGGAACAGCTTCCATCGAATATATCTTCGGCTTTTATTCGGGCCATCTCTATGATTATATATATATATATAAAATCAATGAAAATTTCACCAAGTAAGAAATTGAAAAAAGGCAATAAAGGTAATGTGCTATGCAAAGGTTCTATTCAAGAAGCTTTATATCAATATTTAAATTAACAGTAACTTACATTATTAAGTGTAACCGTGATTTACTTTACTAAAAATTTACTATTTTCCCTCTTGGACAAATATGTTTGAGATTAAGGGTTTGATTGGTTAGGACTGTAGATTTAGATTTTTAGTTGTAGATTTTTTTTGCTGTAACTTGATGATTTTGACTGTGCTTTTTTAAAAATGAAAGCATGATTGGTAAATTTAGCTGTAACTTTTTAAAAAAGAAAAAAAAATCAGGATTGATAAATTTTAGTTGTGTATTATAAATTAATAGTTCTATATATATTTAAAATAATATCAATTAGAAAGAAAAAAAATATACCAATTTACAAATTCTTTTTTCATTCAATAAATAATTATTTGTCACAAATATAAACACTAAAACATGCAAACATATAATCTAAGAACTTCAATAAAATTAATAAATATTTATAATAAATTTTGGATGTGGCTTTTGCAATATGAAAGTCTGATTAGTAAAAATTAGTTGTGTTGTAGATTTATTTGTTTTTTTAGATTTTTTCATTATTTTTATTATTATTATGATGAATAAAATTCTGTTTTATATTATAAAAATCTCGTATAATACAAAAAATGAAAAACTTATTTCAAAGAAATATTTAATTTATTATTTACCTAAATAAAGGTAAAATAGAAATTATTATGAATTTTAAAATATATAATATATGCTTATACGTATATATTATTTATATTATATATGAGTAAGGAAAAGAGTTTGAATATTTTAGAGTTATATAAAGTTATGTTTATATATATATATATATATATATTGTTTTAACTTCTAATAAGCTTTCGTTTTAAAAAAAACTTCTAATATTCTTAATGTGTATGTAATAATGTATTATATTGTATGTGGGTGAGAACTAATTTAAAATTGTAAAAGGAAATTGAAACAGAGGAGATAGCTAAGAGAGAGGAGACAGATCACTTAAAATTTTATTTTCCACATCAACGAATTTTTTTTTTTTTAACTTAATACCATTTTATTTATAAAAGAGCTTAACAAATACAACAGAACCTTGATAGCTGAAAGCAGATATAACGCATTGTTAACTAAGAGAAGATCCAATCAATCAAGTTATTGAAATTTGGCAAACCATAGTGAGAGATATGTCTCTTGTGTGGAGTTAGGAGATGGATTGAGTTGTGTTGTGTCCAAACCAGCTAGCCGCCTTCTAAGATGAAGATAATCTCTCTCTTGAGTTGAGATTGAGAGCAGACATGAGTTGAGTGTAACCTTGAGTTTCGCTCCTTCCAAATGTTGTAGACCAAAGCGTGGAAGGCTAACTTACAGATTGCATTAAGGTTCCTGTTTGTGGTAGGGCTCTTAATCCAGATTAGGAAGATAAAAAAGCTTGTTGGCGGCTGAGGCAGGAATCGAGCAAATAGTTGTAAGCAAAGAGCCTTTTAGAAGCTACACTCAAAAAAAAGGTGATCCCTTGATTACTCTCCTGCGAGACAAAGAAGACATGATGCAGGTACATGTAGGTTCCATCACCGTAGCCTATCCCTTGTTGTGAGTCTATCTTTCACTGTGAGCCAAGGCATAAGTGCAAGCTTTGGAATTCTTTCTTTGAACCAGACCAGTGAAAGCCATGATACCGTTGGTCCTGAAGGGTGCAAATGTCTCCAAGTTCTTGCTGAAGAGAAGGAACCTTGAGCTTGATCAAATGTGGTTTTCCATAAGAATTGGTCTTCCCCATCTTGTGAAGTCGGTGGCTGTTGAGAGATAAGGCAAGCTCGAAGCAGCTGTGCTATGGGATGCCTTCCTCTCGAAATTAACCAGCTTCCTTCAGCTGGAGCTTCAAAAATTTTGGAAAGTAACCCAATCCCCGGTCACACGAGGTCTTGAAATGCCAACAACAACAATTAATGGTCTTAAGCCAGCTTGCCACATCAACGATTATAGTGCTGTAGAAATTTTCCTCTTCACAGCAAAAACAGAAGATGTTTCTAAATTATGGCTATAGGTTTGTATTTTAAAAACAAAGCATGATTGGAGAAAATACATGGCTGTAGAGAAATTTATGGCTGTAGAAAGACTCTACAGCAGTTATTAATCAGGGCCTAAGTGTGATTAGGGTTACTCGAGTATGTAGGGTTATATTTTAAGATTTTGAGAATTTAGAAAAATATCATAAGATATTAAAAATGGTCCATGTAGTTATACAATAAAAGTTTTTATGGAATTCTATTTGTACACATATTTACGATAGGCTGTCAAAACTCAAAAAAAAAAAAAAAGTACACATATTTATGATATGCATGCATGGTTACTAGTTTGTAAGGTTTTCAGTTATTTTTAAAAGAAAATAAAGTTTTATTGAATAGTGCTCGAATCAAAACAAACTCTACAACTATGGAAATAATTAATAAAAAAACTAGATTAATAACAAAATATTACAGAGGTTAAATAAGAGAGAGAGAAAAGTCTAATTAGCTAATCTCAAACCAAATAGAAACGAATGCTTAATGATGTGGTTGGGGTCTAAAGGTGTGTAACCACTTGTTCAGGCGGTCATTAGGTGACAACTTAACAGTTTGTGGTGATGGTCCTACCACCACACGAAGCTTAAGCCCAGCCTCACAATGACCAGTCTTTGAGCTAATGAAATAGTGGACTCCTGGTTTGGTGAGCTTGACGAGATCGTATCTTGTCTTGTGCACAGCTAATGGAGAAGTGGGGTCGCATGATATGAATTCATGTTCACCACTAATTTCGAAGACGTTGTTGACTTCTTTGTCGTAGTCGAAAAGGAGATTGTCTCCGACATCAAAGTGTCTTTGCTCCGTCCACTTGGAATAAAAGTCACTCTTTTCAGGAACCCTCCACCGTTTGGAGTCACCGACCTTGTAGATCTTTCCAAACGGAAGGATCTTGCTCGGCGGTGGTGGAGGAATAGGACGTGACGGGTCATGGACGACAAGAACGTCGAGCTTCTGTCCCGATGCGCACTGACCATGATTTGAGCTGATGAAGTAGTGATAACCTGGTTCCGTGAAGGTTACAGCATCGTGTCCTGTGTTGTATACGGCTTTAGGAGAGGAAGAGTCGCAGAATTCGTCCTATCACTGTTTATATAATGCTTTACCAAATCCTAATCCTTGTCATCTTAGGATTTTATTTTGTTTATTTCCTTTTCTATATTAGCCCAAGATTCATCAATCTCTTGTATTATTTTATTTTTGGAGATAAACTTAGCTCTTATTATTGGAGATACATATTTTCTTTTTTATTGGAACGAAACACGTAAACCAACTTTTGGAAAAAGTATTCTATTCATTAGTGTCGAAGGTTGTTTGGCTGAAAAGTATTCAATTCATTATGTCTATCATGAATTCAATATCGTTTGCTGAAAACACAATAAACTATATTATAAAAACACAATAATAAAAATAGTGTGAATTAGGTTTTTGAAAAATTGATCAATTTTAGTATTAGGTTTGTTTTAAAACCTTTTTGCTCGTCCTTGACTTTGTGTAATATTTTTACAGGAGTCTAGCTTATGCCGAATTAGGAAGCAAACACTTGATTCTTTATATGAATAGATCAATTTCGAAAGAAAAAAAAATAATCATATCAATATTTTAATTTTGGTTGACTTTATCTAGTGTAGTAAGTATTATCTCCTATCATATGGAAAAATTATCCTGGAGACAACTAAATTAGTTCATGTCCAAATGCTTGCAAACATTATCTTCAACACCAAATTTACAAGTATCGTAATGATGCAATTTTGTTTTCAATTAGTAAAGACTCTCGGACAAAGTTTAAAAGTTGCCGGTTCGAAGAATATTTGGGAGGGGATCATATAAAATGTTCTGCTTTCTGGTTTGAGAAGATGTACGCCCTTAAACCTACAACTTTTTTGTAATTAAAAATAAAATAATAATAATAATGATGGCCCTTATTTAATATTTTGCTAATATCTTTTAACTCCACAAGGATACTTTTTATTTCAATAAATTTCCTTTATTTTTTTCCAATAATTTATATTGTTTTCCATAAAAATATTGAAAGAACAAGTTAAAAAATAAGAATCTAAAAATTAATTCATATATTTATGGGCTAAATCAGAATTGTACTTACAATCGTTTAAATGAGTCAAATTCTTTACATACCTCATGAAATTAATTCCTCGCTACCATTGACTTTCTCCAAAAACAAAGTTAAACTACTACAAGTACAAGTTTTGTACATTTATTAGATCCAGTTCACTTTTCATGAAGATTATAATGTCAATTCACTGTTCACATTTCCAGTAAAATACACGAAAAAGAGTGTAAAATGCGCTCCATGCATAATCAAAAAAACATTAAGAACACATGCTACTAACTATGTAGTAATAACTTTGATGGACCAATGGTGAATGAATCCCCCGACTAAAACGCGAACCAATCCTCCAAATTTTATCCATGAGACTAAATGGACTACTTTATATAAGGTTTTATTTAAACTAAAAGTCACACTTCAACTAACTATATAAATTGTTTAATCTGTTATTTTTTTGTAGGTTGCTTTTGAAACCACTGAGTACTGAAGATCATGATTTAACTCCTCAAAAGGTATATTTGTCGGTTTAAACCATCATCACAGACCTTTGTAATTTTTTTTTTGGACAAACGCACAAACCCTTGTATATCATTCTCTATAGTCATTACTAATTCACTTTGTTCAATATTCTTCAAAACCACAACCCCTGCTTGTTGATTCTCCACAGCCACAACCGTTTTTGCAGCGTTCTCCCTAGTCCCTTGTTCAACTTGTTAATTCTCAAAACTTTGAATCCTTGTCTCCGATTTGGTAGAAATGTGTAAGCTTTTGTCATCTTCGATGATTAAAGTTTTTCCAGATACAACGGGAACCATAATAAGATTAATAATATATATATATATAAATTATGTATATATAAATTCTAATGACATTAACATAAGAACATCGGTAGAGATTCATAAAAAAAATAGTTTTTTTAGAATACGAAATAATAAAAAATACTCTTTAAAATAATAAATTTAGATATTGAAATTTAATCAGCTACTTCTTTTTCATTTTGAAAATACTCATAAAGAAATACTATATTTAGACATTAAAAACAATATAAAACAATTATGAAAATCTTGATAGCAGAAACTATACTTTATTGTTTATTCCATGGATATAAATTTACGTCTAGCTATATTTGATTTATAAATCTCTTTTCTATATCCAAAGCTCATACATCATTTATTGCAAGCTTTGTCTAATTTTTTCCCAGAAATAAATAAAATTTTTTTATCATAATTTACAATATTTAGAAAAATACTCATAAGGGAGCAGTTAGTGAGTTTAGTCCACAAGGCATTCAAGAAGGATGCCATGTTTCTTGAGCACTTCTGAACATATGGAAAATTCAACTTTCTAGGATTTTGGAAGGGAAAACGGTCAATTTCCCACAAAATATGTTACTTTATCGCATTCATATATGTAACTTTCGACTGTGTCAAAAACTACATGAACCCAACTTAAATTTGAATAACCTATACGAACTATATTATTCTGGTGAAAACCCTCAAATCGTGAGATAATGTTACTATGCCGTTAACAGAGGATGACGTGTCCGCTGACAGGACGACACTTGAGCATCTGAAGCGACTGCGTTTTGGTACAGGTAGACTCGCATTGAACAACGAAACAAAACGATGCCGTTTTTGATTTGGGGATTTTTTTAATCGAATTAGATTTCATACTTTACATTTGTCGAGGTTTTGAGAATTTGACAGAAAATTAGAGACGAGAGATAGAGCGAGACGAAGAGTGTGTAGAGAGACATACAAGATCGACAATCCATAGAAGTTTGGGTTCTTTGAATCGAATTTGATGAATCTCCGAATAGTATCTGAAATGAGTGATAGAGGAAGATGGATTCCGAAGAGATGTAGATGTGGAGACGATGTAGTTTTAAGGACATCAAAGATTTGAACTGCCCAATGCTAAACGGTGAGCGATTGGTTATTTTTTTCTCTCGGCGAGAAAAAACAATTTTGGGGTAGACAAATTTTTTTTTTCATCTTTTCCGATTCACGATCTCTCATCTCCCTCTGATTCACAATCTCTCATCTCCCTTCGATTCACGATCTCTCATCTCCGATTCACAATCGATCGCCGATTCACAATCTCTCATCTCTGACACAATCGATCGCCGATTCACAAGCTCTCGTCTCTTTTCGATTCACAAAAACCCTAGCTCTGCTCTCTTACCTCAAACTCAGAGCTATTCCCGCCATAGCTTCTGCTCTCGCTGATGCAATCCTTGTGCAACATCCTTGTGCAATCTGTTGCGGCGCTTGGGAGTTTCGCTTGTGGGTTTGAAGCCGGAGTTCAAGTTGTTCTTGATGCTGGTGTTTTCCCTCATCTTCTTCGTCTTCTCACTAATCCTGACGAAAATGTTAAATTTTTTGAAAATTGATTGACTTTTTTTTTTTGTTAAAAGTCTAATTCAATTTCCCCCAAATTTATATCTAGATTCGGAATGAGATTAGAATTACTTGTAGGTCTTGATAACAAGCTTGAAAGAATTGTGGTGAAAGTTTTCACCCTTTTAATTGTCTGCATCGGGGAAGTTAAATCATTGCCCTTTGGAATTTTGTTGATCCTCTCAAGTCTCACAACTTTGAATTATGTTTTATTTTGGTAGATTCTTCTCTTATGTTGCTTTCTTATCGTTTCTTTTTCATATTTATTATGTTTGAATTTGAATTCTGTAACTGAATTAACAATGGATAGGTATCCGAGGACAAGGCTGCTTTCTTGTCTATGCTTAGTCGTCATATACAACACTTCTCCGTCGCATTTCATAAACATGGGAACCAAATCAGGATTGATAACTACTCTACTTGAGCTTCTCAGCTTAGTCAATGAGCATGCTAAGGTATATAATTTATTCGTTTGTTTTCACAAATGAAACTTATCTCCAAACTCTTTTTTTGATCCTTGCTATGGAACGAGTTGTGATAACATAAGTATTCTGTTTTTTTTTTCAGAAAAGAGGAGCAACTATCTACGCACAGTTCCTCAGTGGGAGTTTCACATGTGATGTGTATCACATGACCGAGCCTCACCCTGATGGTAGTTTCATTTTCCCCTAATTCATATTAGTCTGCTAGTCAACTACAAATTTTAAATCTCTTTTTTCTATTAATTTTGTCATTATCCCATGTTTCTTATATCCACAGGTGTTGGGGTCATCCTCTGTATCGAGAAAGCGTTAGCTAGTGCTGGGGTTTCGAGGGAACAGATAAATTACATAAATGCACATGCAATCTCAACACACGCTGGAAACCTTAGGGAGTACCAAGCCCTTGTTCAATGTTTTGGTCAAAATCCTGAGGTAGCTTCACTTCTCTGTTACAAAACTCCAAGGTGGCTTTTTGTGTGCTTTTCCTTACTTGATCTTTCACGATGTGGCAGCTTACGGTAAATTCCACAAAATCTATGATTGGACATTTAGTGGGAGCTGATGGGGCCTTCGAGGCTGGGAGCGATCATGTTATGCTTCCTTTGGTTCAGTTATTACATACTCCATCTTCTTCTGTCCAGGTACTGTGTCACATAAGACTTATTTGTTTGTTTGATCTTTCGGTTTAGTTAAAATATAGACTTCTAGTTAAAACATAACCAAACTGAAAACTAAGAAAAATTTAAAAATTGGTAATGAGTGAGACATAAAGTATGTATCAGTCAGAAATCTCTTTGGTTAAAAAGATACTCAAGTAGTTCATTGACTAAGAAACAATATTTTCTATTTATGTCGATAGATTATCCAACCTTTTCTCAAACCAATTCTTCTTCTCTTTGATTTTCCTTAGTTTAGGTTATGGGTTCTAGCAATCCATATAGTTTTTCTCAAAACTTTATAGAACTCTTGAGTAGCCAACAAGAAAGGAATTATCTGGAAACACATCCTTCTTTTTCCTCTCCTACCCAATATTGTGATGCCCAAAACTTAGATGAGAATTTAAGAGAAGCTAGACGTAGATGGACTGCCCCTGAAGATATTGTACTGATAGTTTTTCTCAAAACTTTATGGAACTCTTGAGTAGCCAACAAGAAAGGAATTATCTGGAAACACATCCTTCTTTTTCCTCTCCTACCCAATATTGTGACGCCCAAAACCTAGATGAGAATTCAAGAGAAGCTAGACGTAGATGGACTGCCCCTGAAGATATTGTGTTGATCAGTGCTTGGTTAAACACCAGCAAAGATCCTATCGTGGGGAATGAGCAAAAAACTGGTGCTTTTTGGGATCGAATTGCAGCATATTATGTAGAAAGTGAAGCAGTACCAGGTAAACCAAAGAGAGGGGCCAGTCAATGTAAGCAGAGATGAAAAACAATCAATGAGAGTGTCAACAAGTTTGTTGGATGCTACAACCAAGCTGAAAAACAGAGAAGTAGTGGCCAATCAGAGGATGATGTTCTCCAAATGGCTTATGAATTGTACTTCAACGATCATCAAGTGAAGTTTGCCTTTGATCATGCCTGGTTGGAGCTTCGCCACGATCAGAAATGGTGTCCCTCTAAAGGTACAAAAAGATCCAAAAGAACTAAGGTAGATGAGGGTGGCGCATACTCCTCATGTTCAAATACAACATCTCATGTTGAGGAAGAAGCATGTCGTCGCCTTCCTGGTGTTAAGGCATCCAAAGACAAAGCCAAAAAGAGTAGCACTAGTGAAGAAAGTGAAGCTAGTTCTCTGGTAAAGTTTGAGAGGTTATGGGAGATCAAGGAGAAAGATATAGCTGCGAGAGAAAGATTATCCAAGCAGCGACTTCTAGACAGCCTCATAACCAAAACAAATATCTCTGAGTCTGAACTCAAACCTGAAAAACAAGTTAATCGCTGAGATGTTAGGATAGTTTTTACTAGGTGCATCATTCGGATTGAACTTGGTCTATCATTTGTTTTTAATTTATGAATCCTTCGGTTTTAATTGATGAATCCTTTGTTGTTATGTTCTGTTTTTAGTTTTATGTTATCTTCAAAACTAAATGGGAATAATTTGGTTCATGCTTGCTTAAGATTGTGATTGTTTATATTAACAATTTTTTATGTTATCTTCAAAATTCAATGGAAATAACTGGCCTTGTTTCTTCAGATTCTTTACAGTGTTTGCCTTCAGTTCGAAATCAATGAGAAAACCACCAAACAAACAATCCCTAGCTAGATTGAATGCTTCTTCTTGTTCATTTAGTCCAGGTTTCTTCTGATCATTGTCTAGCCAAGCCGTTGTTGGATTTTAGTTTCCAGTTTGGTTATGTTTGTGTGATATTGACCAATCTTGAGAATCATATGTATGTGTGATATTAACCAATCTTTTACTTGTTTGCAGTATTGGTGACAGTGTTGTCCGCACAAGAATGCATGACATGCAATCGATGATGATCCAGAACCAGGAACAAGCACCAAAACATTTATTTCATGAGATGGAACTGAGCAAGTTTTGGTGGATGACATTATGAGCGAAACATATGCTCTTTCTTTTCACTTTGTTGTGTCTTGTCTTTTTTGCAGGTTACAACACGTGAAAATGTAAGCTCTTTCTTTTCACTATGTTTTGTCTTGTCTTTTTTTTGCAGGTTACAACACGTGAAAATGTAAGCTTTTTCTTCTCACTTTGTTTTGTTTTTTTTTTTGCTGGTTACAACACGTGAAATTATAGTGACTGTCGGCACAAGACTTCTAAAACATTTTATGATTATTTTATTTGTTTTTTTCCCCAACTTTTTATGTCATCACTTTGTTTATGTTGTATATATTGTTAAAAGAATCGACTACTTCATTTCCAACTCTCTCTTGTAAACTTTGCAACTCTCATTTACGATCACCACTTATTCCTACCTCCATCTTTTTTTTTCAAGTCTCTTTTCTTAACACTTTCAAAATTCTCTCAAAATAAAAAAATTCTCAAAAAACATGTCATCTTCAAATTTAGATGAAGAAGTTGATCAAGCTTTTGATGACCATCATCAAGGGGGAACCAGTTCAAGGCGGAAACGAGCTTATGTTGAAAGAGGGCGTGAGGAATGACACACTCGTTTATAGAATGATTATTTCAGTGAAAATCCTACTTACTCTCAAGCTATGTTCCGACGACGTTTCAGAATGAACAAGCCATTGTTCTTACGTATTGTTGATACACTATCCAATCAAGTACCATACTTTCAACAAAGACAAGATGCTACGGGAAGGTTGGGTCTGTCTGGAGTACAGAAGTGTACAACAGCCATTCGTATGATGGCATATGGTTGTGCAGATAATGCACTAGATGAATACCTCCGCCTCGGTGAAAGCACCGCATTGGTATGCTTGGAAAAATTTGTGGACGGAATTATATATTTGTTTCAGGATACCTACCTAAGAAGGCCTATACCAGAGGATCTCCAACGATTACTCAATCAAGGAGAAGCACGCGGATTTCCCGGAATGATAGGAAGCATTGATTGTATGCATTAGGAGTGGAAAAATTGCCCTACAACTTAGAAAGGACTGTATTCACGCGGATCTGGAAAACCGACAATCGTTTTAGAGGCTGTATCTTCACAAGACCTCTGGATTTGGCATGCATTGTTTGGACCTCCAGGTACATTAAACGGTATCAATGTTCTTGACCGCTCACTAGTTTTTGATGATATATTAGAAGGTCGAGCTCCGAAAGTGGATTACTTAGTTAATGGACGGCAATACAATATGGCTTACTATCTCACTGATGGTATATATCCGAAATGGACAACTTTCATCTAATCAATTTCAATTCCACAAGGTCCGAAAGCATCATTATTTGCTCAATGTCAAGAAGCTGCCCGAAAAGATGTCGAACGGGCTTTTGGGGTCTTGCAAGCTCGATTAGCGATTGTTAAAAATCCGCTCTTAGTTGGGATAAGACAAAAATAGGTAAGATCATGTGAGCATGTATCATATTGCACAATATGATAGTATAAGACGAACGAGATGGATACAATCTGTACAATGTATCAGAATTCTATCAAGGAGAAGAAAGCGGGACTTCACATGTCGATTTAACGTATTCTACAGATATGCCTACCAATCTCGGCAATATGATGGGCGTTCGAAATCGACTTCGTGATACAACAATACATCAACAATTGAAAGCTGATTTGGTTGAACATATCTGCCAAAAATTTGGCCCAACTGAATATTAGACCCGATATAATTATGTTTTTGATAAAGTTTTTATATGTATCTATCATTCGACGTATTTGTTTTCTGTTTATTATTTTCAATTATAAGTTTGTATTTGTTTTTTTTACGTATTGTAATATAAATTTAAATTAAAAACACATTTTAAATAAATAATTATTTTTTACTCTTGTTAAGACACTCTCATTAGTATCACTAATGGACGGTAAAAATCTTATAATTAAAATAAAATTTAATATTAGTTAATTCTTAAGACACTCTTATTAGTATCACTAATGAGGTTGCTCTTATAGTGCTGTAGAAATTTTTTTTTTCACAGCCAAAAATGAAGATGTTTTTAAATACATGTTGTGAATCTATCTTTCACTGTGAGCCAAGGCATAAATGCAAGCTTTGGAATTCTTTCTTTGAACCAGACTAATGAAAACCATGATACCGTTGGTCCTGAAGGGTGCAAATGTCTCCAAGTTCTTGCTGAAGAGAAGGAACCTTGAGCTTGAGCAAATGTGGTTTTCCATAAGAATTAGTCTTCCCCATCTTGTGAAGTCGGTGGCTGTTGAGAGATAAGGCAAGCTCGAAGCAGCTGTGCTATGGGATGCCTTCCTCTCGAAATTAACCAGCTTCCTTCAGCTGGAGCTTCAAAAATTTTGGAAAGTAACCCAATCCCCGGTCACACGAGGTCTTGAAATGCCAACAACAACAATTAATGGTCTTAAGCCAGCTTGCCACATCAACGATTATAGTGCTGTAGAAATTTTCCTCTTCACAGCAAAAACAGAAGATGTTTCTAAATTATGGCTATAGGTTTGTATTTTAAAAACAAAGCATGATTGGAGAAAATACATGGCTGTAGAGAAATTTATGGCTGTAGAAAGACTCTACAGCAGTTATTAATCAGGGCCTAAGTGTGATTAGGGTTACTCGAGTATGTAGGGTTATATTTTAAGATTTTGGGAATTTAGAAAAATATCATAAGATATTAAAAATGGCCCATGTAGTTATACAATAAAAGTTTTTATGGAATTCTATTTGTACACATATTTACGATAGGCTGTCAAAACTCAAAAACAAAAAAAAAGTACACATATTTATGATATGCATGCATGGTTGCTAGTTTGTAAGGCTTTCAGTTATTTTTAAAGAAAATTAAGTTTTATTGAATAGTGCTCGAATTAAAACAAACTCTACAACTATGGAAATAATTAATAAAAAAACTAGATTAATAACAAAATATTACAGAGGTTAAATAAGAGAGAGAGAAAAGTCTAATTAGCTAATCTCAAACCAAATAGAAACGAATGCTTAATGATGTGGTTGGGGTCTAAAGGTGTGTAACCACTTGTTCAGGCGGTCATTAGGTGACAACTTAACAGTTTGTGGTGATGGTCCTACCACCACACGAAGCTTAAGCCCAGCCTCACAATGACCAGTCTTTGAGCTAATGAAATAGTGGACTCCTGGTTTGGTGAGCTTGACGAGATCGTATCCTGTCTTGTGCACAGCTAATGGAGAAGTCGGGTCGCATGATATGAATTCAAGTTCACCACTAATTTCGAAGACGTTGTTGACTTCTTTGTCGTAGTCGAAAAGGAGATTGTCTCCGACATCAAAGTGTCTTTGCTCCGTCCACTTGGAATAAAAGTCACTCTTTTCAGGAACCCTCCACCGTTTGGAGTCACCGACCTTGTAGATCTTTCCAAACGGAAGGATCTTGCTCGGCGGTGGTGGAGGAATAGGACGTGACGGGTCATGGACGACAAGAACGTCGAGCTTCTGTCCCGATGCGCACTGACCATGATTTGAGCTGATGAAGTAGTGATAACCTGGTTCCGTGAAGGTTACGGCATCGTGTCCTGTGTTGTATACGGCTTTAGGAGAGGAAGAGTCGCAGAATTCGTATTCCAAAGCGCCGGAAACTTGAGTGACGTCGTTGAAGTTGCGATCGTATTCGAAAACCAGAGAATCTCCCACGTGGAATTCCTTACCCTTAGCCCAAGAGTAATACCTATCCTCCTTCGCGGTCCATCCATCGGAATCTCCGACTTTGTAGATTGTCGCCGAGCAGCAACCAAAGAGAACCGTGAACGTTGTTATCATCAGCACGAAACCAAAGATCATGGTGTTGTTCTTCTTCATTGTTGTCGTGAAGAAGAAAAAGAAAGATGAACAAACTGAGATGCGACAAAGGAAGGTTATGAGATCTCAAACTCGATGAATGAGAGAGAGATAGAGAGAGAGTAGTGTTGATGAGTTTGAAGAGATACCTATCACTGTTTATATAATGCTTTACCAAATCCTAATCCTTGTCATCTTAGGATTTTATTTTGTTTATTTCCTTTTCTATATTAGCCCAAGATTCACCAATCTCTTGTATTATTTTATTTTTGGAGACAAACTTAGCTCTTATTCTTGGAGATACATATTTTCTTTTTTTTTGTTACGAAACACGTAAACCAATTTTTGGAAAAAGTATTCTTTTCATTAATGTCCAAGGTTGTTTGGCTGAAAAATATTCAATTTATTATGTCTATCATGAATTAAATATCGTTTGGCTGAAAACACAATAAACTATATTATAAAAACATAGTAATAAAAATAGTGTGTATTAGTGTGTATATGAGTTTTTGAAAAATTGATCAATTTTAGTATTACGTTTGTTTTGAAACCTTTTTGCTCCTCTTTGACTTTGTGCAATGTTTTTAAAACCGGACCGGACCGGCGGTCGGACCACGTTAACCCGCGAACCGGAAGCTTTTCCGGGTTGGGTTAGTATCAAAACTCAAAGAAAATTAAACCGGTAAAAAATCCATATCAACCCGCCAAAAACCCAAAAACCGGTGAACCAACGAACCGGATAAAACCGGGTTCGAAAAAAATTTGTAAAAACTAACGCAATTAGTTTTACTAATTACTTTTTCTAGTTTACTTAAAACTTAAAAGTCTTTTTAGCATTACTACTTAGTAGGATTTCTTAAAAGAACGATTCACATTTCTTTTGTTGCTTTTAGATTTGAATTACTAAAATATTTTATTGCTAGTGGTTATACTTTAAGTTTGCTACACTTTGAGTTTGTTATTTTTTAAGGGTTTTTTTCAAACATTATGATTATTAAAGTATTTTATTTGGTATTACTAATTATATCATAGGTGTAGTCATTAACAAAAATAAAAGACATATCCATATCTATTATTTATAAAAATATCATCAAAATCAATTGAACCCGGTTAACCCCGGTCGAACCATATTGACCCATGACCTAGAAGCTTTCCCGGTTCGGCTTCCGGTCCGGTTTTAAAAACATTGATTTTGTGTAATATTTTTACAGGAGTTCAGCTTATGCCGGATTAGGAAGCAAACACTTGATTCTTTATATGAATAGATCAATTTCAAAAAAAAAAAAAAAGATAATCATGTCAATATTTTAATTTTTGGTTGACTTTATCTAATCTAATAAGTATTATCTCCTGTCATATGGAAAAACTTATCCTCCAAACAACTGAATTGGTTCATGTCAAAATGCTTGCAAGCATTTTATTCAACACCAAATTTACAAGTATTGTAATGATGGCATTTGTTCTCAATTAGTAAAGACTCTTCGACAAATCTTAGAAATCGCTGATTCGAGTGACACTTGGGAGGGGATCATATATATAAAATGTTCTGATCTATGATATGAGAGGATGTACGCCCATATGACTAGAACTTTTTAGTAATTCAAAAAAAAAAAAAATAATAATGATGGCCCTTGTTTAATATTTTGCTAATATCTTTTAACTCCACAAGTATACTTTTCATTTCAATAATTTTCTTTTATGTTTTCCAATAATTTATATTGTTTTGCATTAAAATATTGAAAGAAACAAGTTAAAAAAATAAGAATCCAAAAATTATATTTATGGGCTAAATCAGAATTATACTTACCATGATTTAAATGAGTCAAACTCTTTACATACCTCATGAAGCTAATTCCTCGCTATCATTGGCTTTCTCCAAAAAAAGTTTAAACAAGTACAAGTATAAGTTTTGTACATTTAGTAGACTTTCCAGTTCACTTTTCATGAAGATTATAATCCCAACTCACTGTTCACATTTTTAGTAAAATACGCGAAAAGAATGTAAAATACGCTTTATGCATAATCGAAAAAACACTGAAAACACATGCTACTAACGATGTAGTAATAACTTTGATGCCCCAATAGTGAATGAATCCACCGACTAAAAGGCAAACTAATCTTCCAAATTTTATCCATGAGACTAAATTGACTACTTTAAATAAGGTTTTATTTAAACTTAAAGTCACAATTCAACTAAATATCGAAATCGTTTAATGTGATGTTTTTATGTAGGTTGCTTTTGAAACCACGAGTACTGAAGATCATGATTTAACTCCTCAAAAAGTATATTTGTCGGTTTAAACCATCATCACAGACCCTTGTACATCATTTTCCATAGTCATTGCTAATTTGTTTTGTTCAATATTCTCCACAGCCACAACCCCTGCTTGTTGATTCACCACAGCCACAACCGTTTTTGCAGCATTCTCCCTAGGCCCTTGTTCAACTTGTTGATTCTCAAGGCTTTGGATCTTTGTATCTGATTTGATAGAAATGTGTAAGCTTTTGTCATCTTCGATGATTAGAGTTTTTCCGGATACAACGTGAACCATAATAAGATTAATAGTAAACATGTAAACCATGTATATATAAAGTCTTAGGACATGTACATAAGAACATCGATGAAGATCCATAAAAAAATTAGTTTTCTTAGAATAAGAAATAATATATAAAAATGAAAAAATACTCCTTAAAATAATAAATTTAGATATTGAGATTTAAAATCTGCTACTTCTTTTACATTTTGAAAATACTCATAAAGAACTACTATATTTAGTCATTAAAAACAATATATAACAATTATGAAAATCTTGATAGCAGAAGCTAAACTTTATTGTTTATTCCATCGATATAAATTTACGTCTAGCTATATTTGATTTATAAATCTCTTTTTCATATCCAAAGCTCATACACCATTTCTTGCAAGCTTTGTGTCATTTTTTCTTATAAATAAATAAATGATTTTCATCATAATTTACAGTATTTAGAAAAATACACAAGGGAGCAGTTAGTGAGTTTAGTTCACAAGGTATTCAAGAAGGATGCTATGTTTCTTGAGCACTTCTGAACATATGGAAAATTCAACTTTCTAGGATCGTGGAATAACAAAGTTTAGTTTAGAAAGATATGTTTGAAGTAATTAGGTTTCACATGTTATACATGAAATTTTTACTTTAGAAGAGAAAGCACTAGTCATTGCTTTGTAATATGGTCAAAAAATTTAAGCAATTGGTATTGACCCTTCTATCATTTCACATTTAAAACTCGAAATTTTAAAATATATTTTGTCATTTACAGAAACTGTGAAATTGGGATAACATCAAATAAGATTGGTTCAATGCGTAAGCTTGGCTCATTATAGAATTAAGTAAAGAATCTTCAAAGATTTGGAATCGTGTATCTCTTAGGATATCTAGAATTGATATATTTAATCTTTATTTTACAAAAGATTTAATACCAACTAGGACTAAACCAATATGAATATATTTAAAAATTCCTGAATATATTTAAGATTCTTTTCTCTATGTCTTTGCAAAGCATTTTTGGAAACAAAGAAATTGTTTCAAAAGGTTTTGTAAGTTGAATATCACTTTCTTCGGTTTTGATCGAGAAATTCGTTTTTACAAAATTCATTTTTGATATTTGATAAATTTGATCTTTATGAACTTCTGGAATTTTCCAATTATTAATTGATTTTTGGAAATCATCTATTGTTATTTCATGACTAATGATGATTTTTTTTATTCTGTACTTGACTTCTTTTCGGTTTTAGAAGAAGAAGGGAATTAGATCTGTTTGATATGAATCTAAAATATGAACCCATTTTTCAGAATTTTTAAGGTTTCAAGTTTATTACTCCCTACAATCTTCTCTATACAAGATTTGAACTGCCCTACGCTTTAGGTACACCTTGTTCAGACTAGCAAAAACACTCGGGAGAGCTATGTTCTAGGACATTTGATTTTTAACATGAGTTCTATTTAAAAATCTTAACACTAAGCGATTGTAAAATCAAAAGGTATATAGCGTTGTTATATCTCTGAATGGGGAGATTCATACATGAGTATCTTCTTCATTTAAGAGTAGTATCTTAGGATTCGTCTCGTATCCGTGTAAGTATTCCAGCTTTTAAATATATATATATATATATATATATATATATATATATCAATGGAGATTGTATTAATGATAAAGATATCTGGAAAACCGCTACCACTAGAATGAATCAAAGAACTGAAGTCGTTTCCAATACCGATAGCAGCTCCTACTAAGAAAAGTGAGAGGTAAGGCGGGAACAGCTTCCATCGAATATATCTTCGGCTTTTATTCGGGCCATCTCTATGATTATATATATATATATATAAAATCAATGAAAATTTCACCAAGTAAGAAATTGAAAAAAGGCAATAAAGGTAATGTGCTATGCAAAGGTTCTATTCAGGAAGCTTTATATCAATATTTAAATTAACAGTAACTTACATTATTAAGTGTAACCGTGATTTACTTTACTAAAAATTTACTCTTTTCCCTCTTGGACAAATATGTTTGAGATTAAGGGTTTGATTGGTTAGGACTGTAGATTTAGATTTTTAGTTGTAGATTTTTTTTGCTGTAACTTGATGATTTTGACTGTGCTTTTTTAAAAATGAAAGCATGATTGGTAAATTTAGCTGTAACTTTTTAAAAAAGAAAAAAAAATCAGGATTGATAAATTTTAGTTGTGTATTATAAATTAATAGTTCTATATATATTTAAAATAATATCAATTAGAAAGAAAAAAATATACCAATTTACAAATTCTTTTTTCATTCAATAAATAATTATTTGTCACAAATATAAACACTAAAACATGCAAACATATAATCTAAGAACTTCAATAAAATTAATAAATATTTATAATAAATTTTGGATGTGGCTTTTGCAATATGAAAGTCTGATTAGTAAAAATTAGTTGTGTTGTAGATTTATTTGTTTTTTTTAGATTTTTTCATTATTTTTATTATTATTATGATGAATAAAATTCTGTTTTATATTATAAAAATCTCGTATAATACAAAAAATGAAAAACTTATTTCAAAGAAATATTTAATTTATTATTTACCTAAATAAAGGTAAAATAGAAATTATTATGAATTTTAAAATATATAATATATGCTTATACGTATATATTATTTATATTATATATGAGTAAGGAAAAGCATTTGAATATTTTAGTTATTATATATATATATATATATATATTGTTTTAACTTCTAATAAGCTTTCGTTTTAAAAAAAACTTCTAATATTCTTAATGTGTATGTAATAATGTATTATATTGTATGTGGGTGAGAACTAATTTAAAATTGTAAAAGGAAATTGAAACAGAGGAGATAGCTAAGAGAGAGGAGACAGATCACTTAAAATTTTATTTTCCACATCAACGAATTTTTTTTTTTTTAACTTAATACCATTTTATTTATAAAAGAGCTTAACAAATACAACAGAACCTTGATAGCTGAAAGCAGATACAACGCATTGTTAACTAAGAGAAGATCCAATCAATCAAGTTATTGAAATTTGGCAAACCATAGTGAGAGATATGTCTCTTGTGTGGAGTTAGGAGATGGATTGAGTTGTGTTGTGTCCAAACCAGCTAGCCGCCTTCTAAGATGAAGATAATCTCTCTCTTGAGTTGAGATTGAGAGCAGACATGAGTTGAGTGTAACCTTGAGTTTCGCTCCTTCCAAATGTTGTAGACCAAAGCGTGGAAGGCTAACTTACAGATTGCATTAAGGTTCCTGTTTGTGGTAGGGCTCTTAATCCAGATTAGGAAGTTAAAAAAGCTTGTTGGCGGCTGAGGCAGGAATCGAGCAAATAGTTGTAAGCAAAGAGCCTTTTAGAAGCTACACTCAAAAAAAAGGTGATCCCTTGATTCCTCTCCTGCGAGACAAAGAAGACATGATGCAGGTACATGTAGGTTCCATCGCCGTAGCCTATCCTTTGTTGTGAGTCTATCTTTCACTGTGAGCCAAGGCATAAGTGCAAGCTTTGGAATTCTTTCTTTGAACCAGACCAGTGAAAGCCATGATACCGTTGGTCCTGAAGGGTGCAAATGTCTCCAAGTTCTTGCTGAAGAGAAGGAACCTTGAGCTTGATCAAATGTGGTTTTCCATAAGAATTGGTCTTCCCCATCTTGTGAAGTCGGTGGCTGTTGAGAGATAAGGCAAGCTCGAAGCAGCTGTGCTATGGGATGCCTTCCTCTCGAAATTAACCAGCTTCCTTCAGCTGGAGCTTCAAAAATTTTGGAAAGTAACCCAATCCCCGGTCACACGAGGTCTTGAAATGCCAACAACAATAATTAATGGTCTTAAGCCAGCTTGCCACATCAACGATTATAGTGCTGTAGAAATTTTCCTCTTCACAGCAAAAACAGAAGATGTTTCTAAATTATGGCTATAGGTTTGTATTTTAAAAACAAAGCATGATTGGAGAAAATACATGGCTGTAGAGAAATTTATGGCTGTAGAAAGACTCTACAGCAGTTATTAATCAGGGCCTAAGTGTGATTAGGGTTACTCGAGTATGTAGGGTTATATTTTAAGATTTTGGGAATTTAGAAAAATATCATAAGATATTAAAAATGGTCCATGTAGTTATACAATAAAAGTTTTTATGGAATTCTATTTGTACACATATTTACGATAGGATGTCAAAACTCAAAAACAAAAAAAAAGTACACATATTTATGATATGCATGCATGGTTGCTAGTTTGTAAGGCTTTCAGTTATTTTTAAAGAAAATAAAGTTTTATTGAATAGTGCTCGAATCAAAACAAACTCTACAACTATGGAAATAATTAATAAAAAAACTAGATTAATAACAAAATATTACAGAGGTTAAATAAGAGAGAGAGAAAAGTCTAATTAGCTAATCTCAAACCAAATAGAAACGAATGCTTAATGATGTGGTTGGGGTCTAAAGGTGTGTAACCACTTGTTCAGGCGGTCATTAGGTGACAACTTAACAGTTTGTGGTGATGGTCCTACCACCACACGAAGCTTAAGCCCAGCCTCACAATGACCAGTCTTTGAGCTAATGAAATAGTGGACTCCTGGTTTGGTGAGCTTGACGAGATCGTATCCTGTCTTGTGCACAGCTAATGGAGAAGTCGGGTCGCATGATATGAATTCAAGTTCACCACTAATTTCGAAGACGTTGTTGACTTCTTTGTCGTAGTCGAAAAGGAGATTGTCTCCGACAT
This sequence comes from Turritis glabra, assembly GCA_900406565.1. Lineage (NCBI taxonomy): Eukaryota > Viridiplantae > Streptophyta > Magnoliopsida > Brassicales > Brassicaceae > Turritis > Turritis glabra. The sequence goes on from OVBN01000194.1 coordinate 88,638, forward strand.
CAAAGTGTCTTTGCTCCGTCCACTTGGAATAAAAGTCACTCTTTTCAGGAACCCTCCACCGTTTGGAGTCACCGACCTTGTAGATCTTTCCAAACGGAAGGATCTTGCTCGGCGGTGGTGGAGGAATAGGACGTGACGGGTCATGGACGACAAGAACGTCGAGCTTCTGTCCCGATGCGCACTGACCATGATTTGAGCTGATGAAGTAGTGATAACCTGGTTCCGTGAAGGTTACGGCATCGTGTCCTGTGTTGTATACGGCTTTAGGAGAGGAAGAGTCGCAGAATTCGTATTCCAAAGCGCCGGAAACTTGAGTGACGTCGTTGAAGTTGCGATCGTATTCGAAAACCAGAGAATCTCCCACGTGGAATTCCTTACCCTTAGCCCAAGAGTAATACCTATCCTCCTTCGCGGTCCATCCATCGGAATCTCCGACTTTGTAGATTGTCGCCGAGCAGCAACCAAAGAGAACCGTGAACGTTGTTATCATCAGCACGAAACCAAAGATCATGGTGTTGTTCTTCTTCATTGTTGTCGTGAAGAAGAAAAAGAAAGATGAACAAACTGAGATGCGACAAAGGAAGGTTATGAGATCTCAAACTCGATGAATGAGAGAGA